>OZ038487.1:80637336-80827336 GCA_964036315.1 Acanthosepion esculentum | reverse complement strand
TCATTTTTACAGGACATTTCAAAATTGCCTTTACTTTCTGATTTATCCCTATATATATATATATATATATATATATATACACACACACACACACACAAATGTAATGAGAATGAAAATTATATATGAATTTTAATGTTCAGAGCATTAATTCAAAAGAGCAATAATTGTT
The DNA here is from genome assembly GCA_964036315.1 of Acanthosepion esculentum. Lineage (NCBI taxonomy): Eukaryota > Metazoa > Mollusca > Cephalopoda > Sepiida > Sepiidae > Acanthosepion > Acanthosepion esculentum. The sequence goes on along the minus strand of OZ038487.1, from coordinate 80,827,167 downwards.
TATTATAATATTTTAATTTAGACAAAAACAATTTACTCACTGCAAAGATGCAACCTTGTTTCAGTCCATTTAGTTACACCTTGACTGGTAAGAACCAAAATGGTTATATATATATATATATATATATATATATATATATATATATATATATATATATATATTAGTTTTAAGGTATACTATATTAATGGGTGAAAGTTCTCAATGTCAGAGATAGAGCATATGTAAATATAAAAGTGAATATTGAGGTCAGTACTGAGTTACGACATTCTATGCTTGGGTAGAATCTTCAGGCCATAATATATATATATATATGGGCATCAATCCCTCTTTTGCACAAGTTTCATTAGAGACAACTGACAAAGTAATTCAATTAAGCTTTTTATTCAGTTTTTCTTGCATTTGTAGTAGTGTTTTCTATTCTGGACATAAAGCGCAAGAAACTGCTCAGATGGTCTATATGGCCAGGTGCTTTCAGCTATTCTATTAGCCATTATCAGGGAATTTTTTTATTTCTACCAGAATATGTAAATTTTTACATATGTTTTTCTATAGTGATGGGAATTTTTCTTTTAATTTTTCAAACACTATATTGAACATATCAATACACGCTTATCAAGATGACTCGGATTACATCTCTCTGGCCATAGCTCAATTAGGACCCATTTAAACACATACGAGAACTTACCAAACTGTATCCACAAGATACTCATAGGAAATATGAACATAATAGCCTCATCGGCATGTAAAATAGAGCTAAAAATAAAGAAGCATTAATAATAAAAAGGAAAAGGCTGACACTCTGCAATATCAAATATGAAAACAGCCAGAGAATTCTGACCATGTTTGGAAAGAAAAAAAATGTATTCCCATCACTATGGATATACATAGATGAAAATTTACATAAAAAATGAAAAAACATCTTTGCTAATGGCTAATAGAAATTGATATATAGAACATTTGGACAGGTTTTTACATACTTTAAGCCCAGAAAAAAAATACTTTTATGAATGCAAGAAAAATTGATTTAAAAGCTTAATCACAGTACCTTGTCAGTCATCCTTAATGATGAAACTTATATATATGAATAGATGAAAGAAAAATTTATCTTTTTTCCTTTTGTCTCAATTCATATTGTCCTTTTACAGATATATTTTTAGTTATATCCAAACTTTTACACATGTGTATGAAATAATTTTTTTTTCTTTTTTTTTTCCAGGATGTTATTTCAGAGTTGGACCAATGAGGTGATAGCACCCACAATTTATTCATAATGCTTCTCTATCCAAGACGCTGGCTGCGACAGTTGAAGCCAACATTTTTCACGCTCATTTGCATTGGGGTTCTCATTCTTCTTCGAAATTTGGCTTATGACAATAGCGTCTATCAGAGCATCTCTTTACACCAGAAGATGGAGTACCAGATATTTTCTTCCTTTTATCAGAAGGATGAAAGTGTCCGGCGTGTATTCCGGAAGAAGGTCGCCCACCTGAATGAACTCGGTCTGTCAAATATCCATGACAATACACCAGCCCAAGATGACATAGTATGTCGCCATCCAAAACTTGATCTCTCCAATGATGCTAACAAAGCTGCTTTCTATGATGTTGGCTCAATTCAATGTTTTGGTCGGGAACTTTTCACCTTTCAAAATGGTGTTTTGAGGTTTAACAGAACATCATTGCGCAGGGATGTAATAAAGAAATGTTCCTATCAAGCTGTGGAACGCATTGATGACAACTATGCCACCTATACAACTCCTTTGACAAGGAATTCGTCTCCATTTGACATGGTCTTACAGCATGATTTTATAAGGGTCCAATGCTATTTTGAGGTTGAAGAACACACAGAATATCAAAGAAGCCTGCTCTCTGTGAACTTGCACCATGGTAAACATCTTCACTCAGTTCCCAAAAGACAGGCAGAGAAAATTAACTTAGAGAATGGTGTTCTGCAAGGTAAATCAAATAAAGGAATTCTTCAGCCTATACAAGAGTCACAAACTAAAATGGCTCAACGTTTAAAACAGTCTTCATTCACTCAGCCTTCATTTGAGAAAAGACATTCACAAGAATCTCCATTGAAACAAGCATTTCCTCAGAAATTGGCTAAAAATGGAACTGTTCTGTCACCTTTAAAAAAAAAGGATGCCAAAAACACAAACAAAATAAAGAATAAAAATCAGTTTTTATTTGCTGAGAAAAATTCTCTTAACATTCCTCAAAATCAGCTTCAAAAATCTGGAGCAAAGGAAAAAATTCTTCAGCAACCAAAATTCTTAAAGCATCCTAAGAAATTAGTTAAGGAACCAGAAAATTCAGTGTTTGCCATTCCAAAATCTCTTTCAGTTCAAAAGCATCAATTCCAAAATGTTGATCAAAAAAGATCTATTAATCATGCTAAAACAAAAGAAACAATTTCTAATTTCAATACAAATCATAGAAGCTTACAAAACTTAAATAAATCCATAGAAATTCATCAGCACCAAATATTTGATAAACCTCATCACAATCCTAAAAAAGAATCAAGACATTTTGCAAACAAGCATGTTATAAAAAACTCTGGAAAACTGTCTTCAGTTCAACACAATAGTGCCAAAAATATATTGAATGCAAGAGTGCTGGTAAATAAAACTAAGCCAATTTCTAATTCTACTGTCAGGATTAAAGATAGTCAGCAACCAAACCGTTCTCATTTTGTTAAACAAATGATCAAATCAATGCTGAATGAGAAAATTAAGAACAATAAAGAGATCATTCAATTATCCTTTCACCTTTCAAAACAAAAAAGTATGCCAAAGAAATCCCTCAGACAACAAACTGATCCCCAAATGATTAATATTAGTAATTTAAAAAAGAGCAGTTCCAAGAAAATATACAAATTAAATAGTAATAGCACTCTTAATCAAACTATTTCTGTTCTGAATAATATTGATTCCAAAAGCAGCACTTCTCAAACAAGCAAAAAAGGTCTAATCTTTTTCAGAGAAGTTAACTATCCAGAATTAAACTGGAAACATTCTCCAGTTAAAAAAAAAGATCTACGCATGGCAAAAGGTGGAAGTCTAGAAGCAGTTTATATGAACCCATCTCCACTGCAGAAATCAAAAGCAATGAAAATAAACAGAAGGGGGAATGCAAGCCTTTGGGAAAACAGAGCTTGGCCTTTTGTTAAACCCATTCATAAATATTTTAAGAAAATCCCAACTCATCTTGCTCAATTGCCTGAATTGAAACAAGAGAAAAATATTGAGCCAGTTAACAAAAATAGTAATTTAAGCTTAAAGATATCCAGCACTAAACAGCCTCTTACTGAAAGAGCTGATTCTCAATGGAAACTTAGACCAAAAATGATTAATTCTGTGGGTCAACCAGTATCTGTTGCAAATAACCATTATAAAACTCCTTTTTATAATATGATTAAAACAACCATAGCAAAGACTGGAAATAAAATTAGTGATTTCAATGCCATCTCTCAGCCACATGAAAATCAAGTCCCAACATTACCTTTTAGTAAACAGACTAAAGAGAGATTTGACATTTTTGCAATTCAACCCAAATCTTCTGAAGGCAAGAAAACCACAATTGTAAATGATTCTATATCCTATGACAGTTCCAGAGAAATGTACATCAACCTTCCCCCTGAAGACTATGGAATTAATGAAGAACTACCAGATATTGAACAGTTCTTTGTCCAGATTTACCCAAAGCCAGAAGTTTTCCAAAGAATATCCGAAGTACCACCATTTGTACGAATCAATGTGATTCCATTAAACATTTTAATCTATGGTCTTGATTCCCTGTCCCACTTATCTTTCCAGCGTAAACTACCTCTCACCTACAAATATCTAAAAGATTCCCTTGATGCTGTCATAATGAATGGATACAATATTGTAGGGGATGCAACCACTGCAGCCATTATACCTTTGTTGACAGGTAACTCATTCACCAATTTTTTTTATTCAGTGTTAAATCTGTTTACATATTTTTTATTTTGCTGAATTTATTACAGTTTTCAAAACTGCTTTCTTTGATATATATTTTTTTATAAATTTGAAAAATTTTCAAACATGTTAGTCTTAAGTATTTGTTTTATTTTTTGTTTTATTTTTATTTCATTTTCTCTTTCTTTTCTCTCCCTCTCTCTTTCTTTTCTCTCCCTCTCTCTTTCTTTTCTCTCTCTTTCTTTTCTCTCTCTTTCTTTTCTCTCTCTTTCTTTTCTCTCTCTTTCTTTTCTCTCTCTTTCTTTTCTCTCTCTTTCTTTTCTCTCTCTTTCTTTTCTCTCTTTCTTTTCTCTCTCTTTCTTTTCTCTCTCTTTCTTTTCTCTCTCTTTCTTTTCTCTCTCTTTCTTTTCTCTCTCTTTTCTCTCCCTCTCTCTCTTTTCTCTCCCTCTCTCTCTTTTCTCTCCCACTCTTTCTTTTCTCTCCCTCTTATATTTTTATTTTATTATACTTTTAACACTGCATTCATTTTTAGACTCTTATATTTTTTAATACAATTTTTCATTTTTTTAAATGTAATTTTTATACCCGTGCACACACACACAGAAGGTGCACCATGTATTTTTGAGAACATACCTTTATTTCTGTTTCAGACCAATCAAGTGCATTAACACATTAGTTTCCAATTTGATACAGAAAATGAAAAAAACATGCCATGATTGTGGTACTAGCTGCCAACCACAGAGATCTAGAAACAGTCAGCTTTATGAAAATGGCCAATGAATAGGATGGATGACAGTTGGCCTGTACAGATCTTAGAGAAGTACCTACAGATACAAAGATCATATTATCTATGGTCCTGAGAGTTGTGAGCAATCAGATCTAAGGTCTCAGTGTCAATGCCACCACCGCAAGGTACTAGACAGATTGTTCAAGTCCAAAGTGTTCCAGCAAGATATATAGTCCACATGACCCAGAAAAAATAGCTGGCTGAGAATGAGAATTTTCATGATCTACTAGATCTACTGATATTAATTCCCAGATGATTAAAACCTTGATTCATTAATTTGGTCACATAGAAATTGTGGGTTCAATCCCTAAGCCAGGTTGTACAGACTTAGTGGAAATAGAACTAGCAATAATTGAGCAGTAGTAAAAAAAACAGATTAGAAATCACTAGACATAGACATTGGAACCAGAATAATCTACCCTATAAATTAAATTCCCCAAAGATTATCCATGTCAGCCAACACCTGAAGAAGACAATAAGTACAAAGACTGAAACATTCTAATAATAACAAAGCTTAATCTGACTTTAAATAATGCCAATAAAATTAACTCCTCACTCCAGAAATTTAAACAGAAACTTTTTGTAGATTTAAGATGGCTTAGATAAATGCTTCACTTTAAAATTCTTTTTGGTCTTTTAGTGTTATAAACACAGGTATTTTTGTCTGTCTATATTTCTGAGATGAGGTATTATGTACAGTATTTACATTAGTCGGACTATTGTCCTCATCTTTGTCGCCATATTTGTCACAAAGTTTCGGCCGTTGTACGCTCCGGCCTTCTTCAGGTGGTTGGAATTTCGAACCGAACCCTTTATTTCGATCACTGGGGTAGACTGTTCTAGTTCCACAAGCCATGTTTGATGGATGTCAGTTAGCAGTTATCTCCTGCTAATTTTCCCTCTGAAAGTTCTCCACTGCCTGAACCGGGTATTGAACTCACGCTCTTTGGGTCTGTCACTGGATCTAACCAACGCCTTTATCCACTGTGCCATGTGTCCTTGAGTACTAATGTAAATACTGTACAGGTATTTTTATGATGCATGTAATACAGTTATGTAGGAACTTGAATTTTAAAGACTCTTCAATCAGCACAAGCAGGCTGACCAATTAGATATTGGTAGCAGGTAACACAGTATTGATAGCAGACATGGAAATGAAAATAACAGAACTCCTACAGAAGTTAGTGATGGAAAGCGAGAAGAAAGGACTAAACATCAATTGAAAGAAGGCAGAATGTATGATTATTAGCAAAAGGATGAGCCCGACATGCAAATTACAAATTGGAGATGCCTGAAACATACCAACCAGTACAACAATTGAAATATCTGGGAAGTTTTTTAACAAAGGACAGAAAGTGCGACTCTGAAATCCAAAGATGCATTCCTGAAGCTAAGAAGAATATTAAAAAAACAGAAAAATTTTCTTTGAAACAAAGAAAAGAGTACTGATCTGTTATGTAATATCAGTCCTCCTATATGGCAGTAGATGCTAGACAATCTTCTCCCAGATGAAGAAGAGACTTGAAGCAACAGAAATATGGTTCTACAGAAAGATGCTGAGGATAAGATGGGTTGAACATATAAGCAACAACAAAGTTTGAGAGAAAATGGAAACAAAAAGGAAATTATCATCAGGAAGAGATAGTTGAAATTTCTAGGGTGCATAATGAGAAAAGAAGGCTTGGAAATTTTGATACTCACAAGATATATTGAATGCAAGAGGTATAGAGGAAAACAACGCATAGCTTACCTAGTGAGGTTGAGTAAAAGGTTTAGGAAAGATAACAAAAAAAGCAAAATTTATTAAGAGCTACAAAGGACAGGAAATTTTGGAGAGACATGATCAACTCTGTCCTGAAAGGATATGACACATAGACAAAGAAATAATATAGTTATTCAGCTTATCTAGCTTGATGGGTTTTTTTTTTTTTTCTTGAGACACATTAGGTTTTATTTAACCACTTTCTTTTTGTTTCAATCTGCTGAATTGCCTCTGAGGGACAAGAGCAACACAATTAGGAAAGGTCTGGGAGAGTCATTGACATAGTTGCTCATTGGAAGATGGACTGAATTATAAACTTTTGTGGGCAAGCAAAGTTTTCCAAGATTATCCAAAGGTTATTATACTGAATGTCTTCATTTAGTCAGCAGAGGTGACATGCAACTCCTCGTACTCACAACAGTTTTTCTTAGAACTATAACAAAAACCATTTCAGTTGTGTTTTGGTTACCTATTAACATATTGACTTCTAGAGAGGCAATACTGACAAATGAAACCACCATTGCCTCTTATTTCATTTACTATAGGGACTAACGTATATAATTATTACATGAATAAATTTAAAAATGGAAAATAGCCTAATAAGCATTAGACTAGTGCATTTAAGACATTGATTTATGAATTAGGTGGCATAGTAATTGGGAGTCCAATCCCTGGGCTGAGTAGTACAGACTCACTCAGTGGAAACATGACAAGGAATAAGTGAGCAGTATTAAAATAGAATAAAATGAGATATTCCTAGACATGGACAGTGAAAATCTACACTACTATAGATTAAATAATGGTTCACTTCAAAAATCCCAGAAGCTTACGTGGATTGACAGATACCTGAAGGACACCTGGAATAATATAATAATAACAACAAAGATAATGATATTGGTTCAAATGTAAATAATGATAAATCTTTATCACAGAAATTAAGACAGATCATGTTGAGTAGCACAGGCATCATGTGCAGGCATTATCCTGCTGCAGTAGTATATCACCATCCTATGCAGGCATTATATCACCATCCTATGCAGGCATTATCCTGCTGCAGTAGTATATCACCATCCTATGCAGGCATTATCCTGCTGCTGTAGTATATCACCATCCTATGCAGGCATTATCCTGCTGCAGTAGTATATCACCATCCTATGCAGGCATTATCCTGCTGCAGTAGTATATCACCATCCTATGCAGGCATTATCCTGCTGCAGTAGTATATCACCATCCTACTGTAGAAATGGCAGGTGAGCAGGTTGAATAATATTCTGGACATAGATGATACCATTCAACATTCTCATCACCAACATATGTAAATAGGGCAAGACTTATTTCAATATCACTACAAATATTTTAAAAAAAACAAAAAAACTTCACAATTAAAAAATATAGAAAATGACGCTACAAAGTTTTTTTGTCGAGTAAACTAAAGAAATTTTTCAAAAATCAAATATTCAATGGTAAATGAAATAATATATCTGTTTATATCTCGTTACCTTCTATGTCCAGTGTATGTAAAATACAAATCACTTTTGAGCCTATAAGCTTTGTATTCAGCTACAGGTTGTACATCTTAGCAAACTTGGGATTTATCTAATACTGGATTATATAAAATGCCAAAAACAGAAATTGCTTCTTAAGGGGACTGTCAATAGAAACATATGCCAATCCCCTAATCTTACACTGTGTTTCGGCTAGTAGCATTAACCAATATTAATTGAATTCATTTTCATATTATTATGTAATAAATTTTAGCAGTTTAACTACAGTCATGAGGACAATAGTCCATATATAGTGTAAATAATGATAACTCCTCAAATAGAAATGTTAGCATTTTAGCAATGATTTTTCCCATGGTATGGAAACTAGAACAATATATTGTTTATATAATATCAAAATTATAAGAATTGTAAAATATTTGCTTATTCTTTTTAATTAGTTCTGTTACAATTTTAAAGTTCAGAAACAAATTTTGTAAATGTCTAATTTTATGTGAAAAATCAATGTTGAAAGTTGCCAAATTTAGTGTTTTTTCAATTTGGTTTCAAAATGCAGTTCGGAATTTACTGACTCGGTTTACTAATTGGTTTGGAAACTGATAAAATAAAATTGAAAAGAAATAAAAGAACATTTGTGGCAGATCCACAAACTAGTAACTGCTGATTCAAAACCGACTAGACTGTTGGATTTGCTGGAGTACAAAGCAGCAGATTAGTGAGGCATAACTGTAATTTGAGAATTTCTGTAGTAGAGCCTCAAATATTAATATATCCAGGTTTTTATTTGCTCACTATTTGAATTCTTTATATTAGAATAGAAAATCTCTTTGATGCTTTTTGAATAAGAATAAATAAAACTAAGGACCAAAGAATCATAAGTTTGAAGAATACTTGACACAATCATATATTATTTTTCCAAAACCTGGGAATTTTCAAATGTAAGTAAATCATCATGTTTTGAAGAAGGAATTTTTTTTTTTAATTTCTTTTCCCAAAATCGTAATTAAATATATTAGTATTTTTTAAGTATGTATAAATAAATAAGTTGCAAATGAAAATTCTAAAATATTTTTTCCCTCTGTATCAGTAAAAAATTAAAATTTTTATTTTCTGAAATTGTAATGCAAAGCAAAAAGAATTTCCATGTCTTCTCTTAAACTCACCAGAGGCATTTGAGGTGAGTAAAGGGAATACAGAATGAAAGATAGATTTGCTCTTCTGTAACCAATAGATTTCAAAGCTTAATCAGTTTTATCAAACTTATTCTTTCAATTCATGCTGCTTATTAATGATCATAGAAAATGACAGTCTGGAAGCTGTGGTAAAAACATCAAAAGATGAAAAAAAACAAGAGTCAAAACTTCAATATTTCATCTAATAATAAATTGAAAAGTAACTTACTATTAAAACAACTCACCAAAATGTAATGATTTCCAAAAGTGCTGTGTGAATAAGATAATAAAAATGTGCCAATAAAATTGAAGACTTTATGAGGCTTGATTCATATATAAGCTGCCTTCTATATGACATGACCTTTCAGGATGTCTGTGATCATGGCTCTCCACAATTTCCTCTACTTTATAGCTCTTAATAAAGTGGGGTTTTTTTATCTTTCCTAAACCATGTTCCACCATGCATTTACTGAAGCTTGCTAGGTAGGTTAGGTATTGTTTTCCTCTATCCCTCTAAAACTTTGTTGTTGCTCAAATGTCTGGTCCATGTTATTTGCAGCATCCTTCTGTAGGACCACATTTCTGCTGCTTCAAGTTTTGTCATTATCTGTGAGGAGATTGTCTAGCATTAACTACCATACAGGACTGGTATTGCATAGCAGTTCAGTACTTCTTGTTTTTTTATGAAATTTTTCTATTTCTTAGTACTTTCATTAACTTTTGGAATGTATCATTGGCTATTCCAATATACCTTCAGATTTCGGTGTCACATTTTCTGTTCTCTGTTAAAACAATCCTATGAAACTGTTGTATAAGAGTAAGTCTCATTGCCAACACTGTGGTTTGAAACTAGATCGCCAGTGAGTAACATGGGTGATTCCATTATTAAGTAGATAATAGAAAGTAGCATCATGTCTATACAATCACTGTTCACTCTTCTTGTCTATCCACTATTGCTATATATTCACTCTCTCTACTACTATACAGATTACGATTCTCTTCTGATCATTATACTGTTTGGCAATTACTACTTGAACCAGTATTACTAGTGCAAATATTATTGGAAGGTGTTACTACCAGTACTGGTGTCTACAAAGTCTCAACTACAACAAACATTTTTTGAAGTGATAACAAGCTTTTGTTTGACATAACAAAAGTGACAAGCCAAGCCGTCCAACATCACAAAAGTGGTGATGATGATTTGCAAGGATTCGTGAGGATTCCTTGAACTTACACAGACAGAAAAAATTAATCTGCAAAAAGTTCATCAGAATAATGGAAGAATTAAAGGCCCTTATGTTTCAGATTCCACACCTACTGGCTGAATATGGATAACGATATAGAAAATGTGATAAAATGATGCAGAGGTTGCGCTCTGGCAGCAAAGTCACCACTTATAAAAGTTCAACCTTGACCAACGTCTGATAGACCATGGGCTAGAATTCATATTGACTTTGCTGGGCCAATAAATGGAGCATACTATCTGTTAGTAGTAGATAACTCTACAAAATGGCCAGAAGTACTAAAATGCAGGAGACTGACGACCACAGTAACTATTAATTTCTTGCATTAAATTTTTATAAGATTTGGCATTCCTGACTCAATCGTGTCTGACAATAGTATGCAATTTATGTCCAGTGAATTCAAATTCTTTTGCAAGTCACTAGCAATTCAGCACATTACTACTCCCTTGTATCACCCTAGACTGAATGGACTAGCATAACATTTTATTGACACTAAGAGGTCTTTAAGGAAATCGGAGAGAGGGGAGTCGGATGAGATTATGATTCAACAGTTTTTAAGTGTTTACCATATTACACCACACCCAAACACCATGTCAGGAATGTCACCGGCAGAATTGATGTTCGCTAGAAAAATCAAGTTTGTCTTCAGTAAGCTGCTACCTGATTGCCAGATGAGAACATCAAAAAGTAACTACACAAATACCTATTTGAAACCTGGAGAAAAAGTATTTTTCATGAATTATCGGTGCAGGAAGGAATTTTGGCAAGAGGACGTCATTAAGAAATGTATTGGCAGAATGGCGTACTTAATACAATGATAAAAGTGGGAGCACAAGTTACATATTAACCAGCTAAAACGTTTTTTCACTGAATTAAAAAGTCCCCGAATGGATGTACACATGGAAATCCTGTACAACACATTCAATGTTCCTACACCAGCGGAAATAGTGGAACCAAGGGTTTATGGCAAAAGGAAAAGAAGGCCGACAGAGTTTCTAACCATGAAACCAAAGCTAAAAAAATGTATAGACCCCAGGGGAGATCATTTCAAAGGGAAGGTGTTGTATAAGAGTAAGTGTTGTTGCCGACACTGGTTTGAAACTAGATTGCCAGTGAGTAACATGGGCAATTCCATTAAATAGATCATGTGATCATAAAGTAAGTGAATAAATAGGAAGTAGCATGATGACTATACGACCATTGTTCACCCTCCTTGTCTATCCACTATTGCTATATGTTCACTCTCTCTACTCTACTACTATATGCATTATGATTCTCTTCTGATCATTATACTATTTGGCGATTACTACTTGAACAAGTATTACTAGTGCGAATGTTATTGGAAGGTGTTACTACCAGTACCGGTGTCTATGAAGTCTCAACTACAACGAGCATTTTTTTGAAGTGATAACAAGCTTTTGTTTGACATAACAAAAGTGACAAGCAAAGCCGTTCAACATCACAAAAGAAGCAAATAGAATAATGAAAGCAGTATGCAAATGAAATACCTTTCTTTTCAATACTGTGAGTTTATTTTTCAATGAAGTCAACATTTAATATATATCATATTGGGATTAGTTTAAAGTAACTCCTTTTTTCTTTTTTCTTTTTTTCATAATTTTGCTTTTTCATAATTTTGCTTTTTTATTTATCTATATTTTTTTTAAATCATTCAGTGTCACTTCAGGGTGTAGGTGAACATAAGTCTCCAAATTTTTTGGTGAATTGCCATTGCTTCTTCAGAAAGATAGTGAATTAATTTACCATTGTTTTAAATATAATTTAGAATTAAGTATTCCTTTTCTTAGACTGTAGCAGCTCAAAATGAGAAATTAGAGAACTGGGTTTGAACTCCAATCAGTTTATTGCATTCACTTTTGCACAAATATCCTTGGGAAAAGTATAAATTAATCGCCTTCCCACCAGTGATGGGGTAAATAGTAGTACTTTTATCTGGAAAAAACATTGTTGTTCTCAAAAAAACTATTAATGTGATATTCACTTGCAAAAAATAGAATTATTCTTATAATCCAAAATTTATTCCATGTTTAAATAAATCAAAAATGGTTGAGAGGCAAAAAAAAGAAAATCAATCTTTTAGACTGGTTGCCATCCCAGGCTAGAGAACTAAGTTAGAAGAGATGGATTCCTGTCTTTCCCCAAGGACATTTGTGTGCAAGTGAATGCAACAGCAGACTAGTCCAGATTTTGAATTATTTCCACTTCCTGTGCCAGTATCCATTATGTTAACTTCACATCTTTTGCCCCATATATTGACTTTTTAAAAGTTTTATTAAAGTTCACATTTTCTTGATAAAAACTTTAAAATTTTCAAAATATTTCAGTGGAATTTACCCTTTCCCAAATTATAGTTTATTCACATGGAAAAAAAAAAGCTTGTCAGTTTAAACTGATACTAGATGGATATCAGTTAATGCTATATAATTTTTTTTCAAATGCTCTAGTCATTTTTTTTTTTTATTGTGTCCATTAAGATTTTTGGTTTACTTTTATTTTTAATGATACAATCCATTTCCCTCACATTTGATGTTGACATTTTTTTGTTGTGTGTGTGTGATGATCTGAATGTGTTTTTTGCTAATTTAGTTATAAATTTATTTTCTGAGCCTTGGGGTAACAGGATCTGTCTCTTTCTCAATGATCTGGATGTCATGATCCATCTCCTTGGGGACCAGGCACACCTCTTTGGCATCTGTCAGTATCTGCTTCATATGATTTATTTTGTGTTCTGGGTTCTTCTTGGTTTATTTGCTTTTCTTGAAATAAGAGACTTGTGGTGAAGAAATCAAGAAATCAGCTTCTCATTTACCAGAAAGTAGTCCTACCTAGGGAGAGATGTAAGACAAAGCCACTTTTTTATGGTGTTTCAATTTTTTTTGTTTTTTTTTTTGTTTGTATGAACTTTCAAAGAACAGATTATAGGTTACCCTCTTCACTAATCTGAGAATAGTTGGCTGATCATTACTATACAGCTAAATGTTCAAGAATGATGACTGCAAAATTTTAACAGGTAAAATTTAACATTAATCTTAATTAAAATTTTTGATTTAAAATTTATCTTATTTTCATTTCAAATTTCATATATATATATATATATATATATATATATATATATATATGTGTGTGTGTGATGAGATAAAGGGGAAAAGATATAAACTGTTTCCTGCTGTGTTCAGCTTCTTGCGGTTAGAATTAGGCAAAACTGTATGTAAGGAAAATGAGTTTGGTCTCTGAGGATAAGAGGTTGCCATAAATAAAATTTCAGTACCACATCCAGTGACCAAAAACTAAAAAATGTCTGTTTTTATATACATACACACACACACACACACACATGCACACACATACATATATATATGTGCGTGTGTGTGTGTGTGAGGAAAAATATGGAAAAACAAAAAATCCGAATATGCAAGTTTGCTGTTTTTAATGTTGTTTCAATGTCGACGTCGGACGTTTCAGTCTAGTAGACCTTCTTCAGGACATAGTTATTAAAACATAATTAAAATTAGACTATATTCAAGTCAACATGAAAAGACGATAGACATAAGAATAATCAAAACAAAATGACTGAATTTTAAGATCAGCGTTCCATTTTGAAATGCAATCACATCGGCGTCACGTGGGCGATGTTGTGAAAACGTATTCCTAAAATAGTTTATTATTAATGAAAAAGAAGAATTTTACTAGAATCTAAAGTTTATAAGTACGTTTGTCCAGCATTAATCTTGCCAGAAAAGGGGAAATATTAAAGAAGCCGGGTCTAGTATTCACTGTGCGCGAGATATTATGCCTGCCTCATAAATCCGTCTAAGATTTTTATTATGAATATATTTTAAAATCTTCACAAAATCAAAGTTGAAATTATGATCAGATTTAGTTATGCGTACAAATAATTCTTTGTTTAAATTACCAAGGCGAATATCTCGTTTATGTTCAAAAACACAAGATTTTATGGACCTACATGTTTCGCCCACATATTTTAAATCACAGATGTTGCATGAGATTTGGTAGATGCAAGCATCGGATGTAGTATGTTGGTTGCTGGTGTTATTTAATAAACTGCAAATAGTTCTAGTAGGTAATATAGTAGTTTTAATTTTTAGCACATTTAAATTATTGGAGATATATTGCTTACATATATGTGTGTGTGTGTGTGTCATCCACAAACTGTGTGTGTGTATAGATATATATAATATGACCCATTGATGTCTGTTGAATTTTAATTATCCTCACTTTTATTTTGAATACTATTATATATCCTACACCCCCCCCCCCACACACACACATATATATATATATATATATTTACACTTACCCACTTGATGGTGAGATCTTTGGCTTATTTAATACAAGATTATCCAACACTGAAAATAAAGTCTTAAGACTAAAATTCGCTACCAAAATTAAAAAATGAAACTCAATCAACACTTTTTAACCTGTGAAATTATTCAGCATAGATTCCAGAGGCAAATGAATCTTTTTACCCTTTGACCAAAACCAAATTGTTAGATCTTATGGGAAAAGGCGGGATCATTTTTAATTAGCAGTTGGGACAGGGTAATTCAATAATATTTGTCGGCCAAAGTTCAATCCTTGGGAGGATTAGCATTAACTATTTCCATAATAGTTATGTAAAAGGCGAAAGAACAAAATTAACAGAACCAGTAAATAAGAATCCAAAACATAACAATACAGATTTTAAGAAAGGTTTTATACAAGGAATAAGCATGGTTATATTAGAAAAATACAACAAAGCAACATTACTACAAAGACGCATAAAAACAGAAAACTTAGACCAAAATAAGAACATTTTTGTCACTACCTATGACAAAGGAAGTCAGGTTCTTATGAATAAGAATACCTACAATTTTTATATATAAATTGTCCAAATCATGTAACTGCATAATTATCCATCCCACAAAACACTAGACTAATTGAGTTTCTTTATTCCAGGTTTTCAGATAAGATGGTTATACATCTTGATACCATTTTTCATAAGAATCACAAAAAACCCTTTGAGTTATTCAGCTAAAAAGAGAGCAGGTTAAAACTGTTTTGTGTCAGACCTACTGTCTTCTCATCTGAGCAATGGTGAGAGGAAAAAATCATTCAGGCCTTCAGTTATGGTACCAACATTTACTCTGGCTTCATCTTCAAAATCTATTCCAAAACCATCAATAGAACGGTGAATAAGTTTAAAAAATAAGGAACAGTAGAGAGAAAAACTGGATCAGACAGTCACAACAGGAAAGAGGGATCATCATTTCAACTTAGAGCTAAAGAGATCAATTAGAAAAGATGCAACTCAATTCATAAGATGTTTGCCATGTGAGAGAGGAGTTTCATCTATGACAGTCCAAAGAGCAGTGAAAATAGACTTGGAAATGAAATTGTACATGAAACATATGAGGCAACATGTTACTCCAGGACAGAAAGAAGGTTAGAGAGGTTGAAGTTCATCTTTGAAAATGATCCTGGAATAATATATACATATTTGAACTTCATTTGTACACTTCATGAGCTTCTGATCCTTACATATGATTAATTGATGATGAACATGTCATTTTCATTTAGGATCAATTTCATCACAATGCTTCTGGTAAGGTTAGAGAGTAATTATACATTCTTATTGCTCAAAATAGAGTCCAATAATCTTATAAAAACCTTGGAGAATTCCAGTAAGATGTCTTTAATCATTTCTAAGATACAACGGTTGTGAGCTTAATCTAACAATTGGACAATTTTTCTGTTACACCTGATGCACGCATGTGTGTCTGTGTGTATATATATATATATATATATATATATATGGTGGTACTCACTTAGAAAAACCTTAGGTATTTCGGCTTGTAGTAGAACAAACCAGTACCCTCCCAAAAAATGAGGAATAACAAAAGAAAGAACCAAGAACATGAAACTGAGGCAAAAAACAATCGTCCAGAGTTCAAGTTCAGTCCAAAGAAAAAACCTCCAAAATGAGTAAAGGCAACTACGTAAAGATCGTCAGGGTAATGCTGGCCCTATTGCTGGCAAGCATTACCCTGATGATCCGTTTAGGTGGAACTTAGGTAGGTTTGCCTGGCTCCTCAGGTTTATCTTATATATATATATATATATATATATATATATATATATATATATATATATAAAATTGTGTATTTAGGCAGAAATTCTTCATTTATGCAGGTTTCGTTAAAAACGAAAGACAGGTTACTACGGCTAAGCTTTTTAGTTAATTTTTTTGTGTGAACACAAGAGCTTTCTTTTTGGGACACGGTTTGTAGAAGCTGTTCAAATGTTCTATAGTTCAGAGCGCTTTTGGCTATACTTTTAGCCATTATCAAGGATGATTTTATTTTTCAGTTTGAGTATGTGCGTTATGTGTATGCTTTTAGTGTGTTATAGAGGTTTTATTTTCCAAACACGGTTAGCACATTGTAGTGGCGTAGTTCGTAGTTAATATTGTTAAGAGTTGGCTTTTTCTTTTTTATTATTAGGGCTTTCATTATTTTTAATCTTTTTTTACATGTGGATGAGGTTATGTTTGTGTTTTTTACTAGTATGTTTCAAATGGAGTCTGGTAGGTTTGTGTGTGTGTTTAAATGGGTTCTAATGGAGCTCTGGTCGGATAGGTGTAAGGTTAAGGCATCCGGATAGGCATGTAGTTGTGTGACTGATGTAATTATGAGTTCAGTTTGATCAGGAACACAGTTCCTTAAGGGGCATTTGAACTCATAGATAATGTTCGTTCATTGTAATTTTTGACTTAGCTGGTGTGTTGTTGTTTTTGAGAATGAGGTTAGCTGTCTTAAATTTTTATATAAGATAATTAATTTGATTTTTTATTCAGGTTGATTGGGGTAGTGTATGTCTTTATAATATTTCTAAGTGAAGATTCATCTTGTTTGTAGTTAATGTGCATTTGGTTTTTGTAGAAAATATTTATGTAATTTTTTACTGTATGTTCACTATCCTTGTTATTTACTTTGGGGAGAAATAGTCTAATTTGGTGGCCTATAAGGTGGTTAGGGAAGCCATTGTTAATTAGTGTCTGTTTTACATTATTGAGTTCTTTAAGTTCTGGTGTGCTCTTTTTAGGAAGTTTAATCATTATATCATGGGGTCCTGTGAAACCACTCAACACTGTGTAGGAATATTTGAAAAGGTCCACCAGTTAATGATTTGATGGGCACATGCATGTGTAGAAGCAAGCAGAGGACATTTTAAATATTTTTTATGAGTTGCTGTGTTAAGGTATAACAATGGCCTTTTGAACATATATTTATATAGATATTTTACTTTGTTTTGGTGTCAAGAACCCACCCCCAAATTTTGTTAAAGTATTTTTGATACACCCTGTATGTGTGTGTGTATATATATATATATATATATATATATATATATAGTCACCTTCAAAAGTATTGGAATGACAAGGCCAAATCTCTTGATTTTGTTGTTTACTGAAGACATTTGGGTTTAAGATGAATATGAAACAAGAGTTCAGAATTTCAGCTTTTATTTCCTGGTATTTACATTTAAACAGCTTAGGACATACCCTCTTTTGTAACAGACCACCCCATTTTTTGGTAAGCAAAAGGAAATTAACAGATAGTCTTAAAGTAAATAACATTTAGTATTTGGTTGCATAACCCTTGCTTGCAATATCTGCATCAAGCCTGCAACCAATTGACATCACCAAACTGTTATATTCTTCATTTGTGATGCTTTTCCAGAATTTCAATGCAGTCTCTTTCAGTTCTTGTTTGTTTTGAAGGATTTCATTTTTCAATCTGCTCTTCAGGAGATGAAATGCATGCTCTATTTGGTTAAGGTTTGGGGAGTGACTCAAAACCTGATGAAGTCCCTTGTTGGGTTGACAGTATGTCTTGGGTCATTGTCCTACTGCAGGATAAACTTCCTCCTGATTAATTTGGATGCATTTCTCTGTAAATTGGTAGACAAAATATTTCTGTAGACTGATGAATTCATTCTGCTGCTACCATCATGATTTATGTCATCAATAAATATGAATGAGCCTGTTCCAGAAGCAGCCATGCAAGCCCAAACCAAGACACTGTCTCCACCCTGTTTCACGGATGAGCTTGTATGCTTTGGATTATCAGCAGATCTTTTCTTTCTCCACATTTTGGTAGAGATTATTCTTGGTCTCATCAGTCCATAAAACTTTCTTCCAGAACTTTTGTCGCTCGTCTCTGTACTTCCTTGCAAATTCCAATCTGGCCTTCCAATTCTTACTGTTGATGAATGGTTTTCATCTTGTGGCATGGCCTCTGTTTCTGTTCTCAAGGCCTTCTTTGAATAGTCGATTTTGAAACCTTCACACCTGCACTGTGGAGGTTGTTGGTGATGTCACTGACAGTTGTTTTGGGGTTTTTCCTCACAGCTCTCACAATGAATGTTTCTGTCATCAACTACTGTTGTTTTCCTTGCCCAACCTGTTCTATGCCTGTGGCTCACTACACCAGTTGTTTCTTTGTTTTTTTATAACATTCCAAATTGTTGTGTTGGCTATTGTCCGATGTTTTTCTAATGGCTCTGATTGATTCTCCTTTTCACCTCCTGCAATTTTTATTTGTCTAACGGTCATAGTTCACAAATGCCTGTCAGTTGAGTGATATTAGTGCTCATTTTAGTGAGTCATTGTGGGTTACACATTGTAGGAGACTAAAGTTACAGTAAGCATTTTTTGTTATAGTATTAGTCAGATATAAATGTCTGCATGGAAACAGATGGTATCCAGTCCATTTCAATCATCTTACACATCACATTGGTGACTAAAAGAAGTGTTGTGGATTTGTAATGAGTTGGATGTGTCAGAAGGTTTAATTGTATGAAGGCTTAGAAATGGGCATGTTCGTTTAACATTCATCCACAACAAATAATACAAGACAGAACGTAATGGTTCAAAACATAACATTTGATTTTATTTGTTTTGATGTACCTGCATATAAGCTAAAGGTTTGATAGAGTTATGTCTCTTAGATTTGAGAAATATTTGTACCGGAGCTCACAAAGTTGAATTAATGTTTTAGACGAATAAAGTTCCTGTTGCATGTTAGGAAATGTGAATTGGAAAAGTTGGTAAGAGTTAAGTTATTTGTGTGAATGTTGGTAATGTTCTTTAACATCTGACCGCAAGGTTAAGATGAGAGTTTTTGAAGGTCACATTTTGGCAGCAAGTAATGAGACGCGAGAGAGACAGGAGAGAGAGAAAGCTTACTCGTGTTTTGTTTATATAAGATGGTGTATCACGTGATCGGCTCCTAGCTTAGTGCGCGGGAAATCTCATTCATTGTGTGCAGGCAACCTGATTGGTCAGAATTGACCAACCATTGAGCTAGTTTTGAGGAGCTTAGCCAGTGAATGCTTGTCATATGATATGTATGTGTGTGTGTGATAGCGAGGATAATCACCACAGGGGAAGAGTGCATTTTCCTGCTGGAGGTAACTGGCAAATATGGATGATTCCATTAGAAGGATACATAATGGTATCTTATCATTGTAAAGAAATTAATAAAATTAAAAGAAAGAATAAAAAATTAATGAATCTTAGTGGGTTTTTTTTTTAGTTTTTTACCAGGACAGAAGGCATGTTTGGATTTTGTCCAAATATTAATTGATTTGGACCATTGACATTATACAAATTACTTTTGGAGCTCAGTGACCAAGCAATGGCAAGTTCCAAGCTGCAACCAGTGTCTTCCATAATTTTGAGTACCATTTCATTAAGTATAGCGTTGTGATGCTCATTTAATCCATTGCATGGATTCTGCACTGGTGTAGTTTGTACAATAATATTCAAGTTTTAAGCCATGTCTTTGAAAGTTTAATTGTCAAATTCTTATCCATGATTGCTGAGAAAACTAGGAGGTTCAAAATATGCAATCCAAAACTGAAATACAACATCAATAATTTCTGAACTTTCTTTTGACCTTATTTTAGATACTACACTATATCTGGTAAAATGATCTATTAAATGAATGATTTTAGTTCCTTTAATCTCTTTAATATCCATAGGGACTCTTTCATTAAATGTCCATAGACATAATTTCCTACTTTTTTCTTTTTATCTTCAGTACACTTGTTTTCAATATCCCTAATGCTCATCAAGACAATTCTTTCATCCTTTTTGAAGTTGCAAGACTGATATAATAATGCTCAGAGTTGCAACTTTTTACCAAACACGGACATGCTGTCACTTTTAAAATCCAGAACAATATTAGATATTTCATAGCTCTTTTATTGAGCAAAGATGCTATTTCAAACTCGATTACATCAGCAGTAATTTCAGTGCTTTTTCCTGCTAATATACAGGGTTTCCTTATTTTGAACATAGAAGGGAAAAAAATGAATCTTAGTGTTTTTTGTTTTGTTTTTTTAATTTCTTTCACACATATAATTTCTTTCATGTATATTTTTTTATTAAGGGAATGAATAGGACATGGAAGGATGTCTTACATTTGTGATATTATTTTTATTCCACTACTTTTTTAAATGAAGTAGTTTTTATCCATGCAGAGAAGGCAAAGTTTATTAAAACTTCTTGTTGCCAATTGTTATGTCATTGAATCTTAAATGTGTCTGTGCAACTTTACCCTTGATAATAGCTGTATGTCCAACTGTTATCTCTTTAATCTGCTAGACAATCTTGAACTGAGAATATAGAGCCATAATCCTAATGTTTTCCTTGCATCATCTGTTGCTGCAGCTTTTCTGTTAAGTGTGGCTCCTTCCACTGTTATTTATCTTTCTGCTGTCATGCTTGGCTGCTTCCACTGCTGTTAGCCAGAAAGTGACACACCTGAAGATGGCTAGAGGGCAAAAATTATCTTATGTCTGTTTTTAAATCACCCTTATTGAATGAATTCAATTTAAGTTGTTTTTGTTTCTTGTCAGGGATAATTTCTTTACTCCGATAAATTCATAGATTCTTTGTATTATTTGTTTTTTGTTTTTTTTTCATTGGCTTTGTTTCTTTACATCTTTTTTGTCTGTGTGTGTTTTCTGTTGTTTACTATTTTTTCTTATCTTTACAGGCAAAACAGAAACTGAATTGCCTGAGGTCCGCAAGAACCAGCTTGCTTCAGGGTTTGTGGATGACTATCCTTTGATCTGGAATAAGTTCCGTAGTAAGGGTTATGCTACACTCTTTGCTGAGGACAGTCCCAGTTTGGCTGTGTTCAACTTGCGTTTCAATGGCTTTTACACTGCCCCTACTGACCATTACATGCGTCCATTCTGGCAAGCAGTGAGTGAGTCAGTCCTTCATGAACGAAGCCTTAACTTTTGTCTTGGTTCAAAACCCAAACACCAATTCACACTTGATTATGTTATGGACTTTTTTCAGAAGTACAGTAACGTGTCCAAATTCGCATTTGCCTTCCATGGTGAACTATCACACAATGACAACAACCCTGTCCAGTATCTGGACAAAGACTTTGTTCATTTTCTGAAAAAGATGCAGCAACGCAACTTTCTCAACAATACTCTCTTGATTGTCATGAGTGACCATGGTGCTCGCTACAGCAATGTACGCAACACAGTTCAAGGAAAACTCGAAGAACGGCTACCTTTCATGTCCTTTGTGCTCCCAACCTGGTTTCATAATAAGTACTCATATTTTGTAAACAACCTTAAGGGCAACCGTGAAAAACTTGTGACACCATTTGATGTACATGAAACAATGCTTGATTTGCTTGACACATCACGAATGTATGAACCTGTTGATTATTCAACTCGTGGCATCAGTCTTTTGCAATCTGTGCCCTTGAATCGAACTTGTAAATCAGCAGGAATTGCAATGCACTGGTGCAGTTGCCTGACACGATTTGATGTCAACCCGTCCACTCCACTAGTGCAGATGTCTCTGCATAAAATCTTGTCCTATATTAGGACCCTTCTCTTACCTGTAAAACACCTGTGTGCTGAACTTTCATTAAAGAAAATTATTTATGCTTACCTGGTTACCCCAAATGAGAAGGTAAGTATTTTTATTATGTATATTCTTTCTGGACATAGAAATAATACACAAATATAATATTCTTTTTTTTTTTTTTCTTTTAACACAGTTACTTTGGTATAAACATTTTTTTTTACTAATTGTGAAATTCTATATCAAATATGTTACTAACAATTTATTTGGCTGCCATATATTATATCAAAAGCTGACAAATATTTGTGACTAACTTCTATCCATGTTTGCAACAAACTTCTATCCATATTTACACCACATATGGTGCAATATTTTTCCAAGAAAAAAATCTTTCAAAAATAACTATGTATTAAACCTGGTTGTGTTACCAGGACTAGACTAACAACTAAACACTCTGTTTAACACAGTCTCCTGATGATCCCAGAATTATTATCATAAATTATTAAATTATAATTAAAAATCAAAATATTAGAATATTAAAAAAAAAAAAAAAATTTTTTTCATACAAGTATTGATAAATAAGAGTCCTATAAAAAAGTATGGAAGACCTGCCCCATCAGAAATTTTCACTTTGTTGTAACATTTTTTAGGTGCTGAATCCAAAAATAATATTAATTTTTGTCCATCACATCAAGATAATTCACTTATCCAAATAAGCCAATTAACAAAATTTCTGTTTTGACCCTGGAAAGTTATAGAATCTGAACTTGATTACAATCCAACAAAATGGAAGTCATGATGGAAATTACAGAATTTTATTGAATAAAACATTTTGATGCAAAAGAATATTATTTCACAAAATTCTAAATTAGATTCTATGATAAACTTTCTTTTGTTTGACTTTCTGTGAGGAAAAATATTGATACAGTCTCTTTTCAAGCACCAGTAAAGATTTATTTTGGTTTATAGCCATATAATGTTGAAACACCGGTTCCTGTATGATCACTGAAGTTAAGCAATGTCAAGCCTGGCCATTATCTAGATGGGTGACCACTTGGGAATACTAGGTGATGTAAGCTTGGTTATACGGTTGGTGTAATGGATAATAGCTAAGAATTGTTAATCAGAGTGCCAGATTCCAATTTATGTTTGGTTTGTTATATTCAACTATGCGGAAATACTCTTGGGAAAGGTATGAATCCACCTTTTCTCACACCAACTATGGGTTAATTAGTAAGACTTGTATCATTACACTATTATTATCTCAAAAAAAACTTCTTACAATCTAAAAATATTTTATGGTTTTAAATAGCCTGCAAAATGTTAAGTCATAGAAAATGAATCAATGTTTTTATTTCCAGCATCCTTATTATGATTCCACCATTGTTTTGATGAAATCTTTCACCTTATTTATCAGTTATATCACCCAGGTTTTCAGGAAAATACCTGAACAGAATATGTATTTTAATACTTACAACCAAGGGCATGAAAAATTTGAATCAAATTATGAACTATTTAGCATTACTATCATGTTTGTTGTTTTCAAGGAACTTGGTAACTGTCTTGAGTGCTAACAAAACAGAAATAACAATCTTTAATACTAGTTTAAACTTCTCTCCAAATTATCATTATTCTAAATGTCAGTGTGTAGGAATATAAAGCAAAGGTGTGTTGCGGTTGGGGCAAACACTTAGCATATTCTTAACAATTAAGGGGGAAAAAGGAAGAGAAGGAGAAAAGACAGGAGGAAATAAAGAAAGAATCTGAATAATGATGAGTGAGGCCACTGCTTCAGAAACCACAGTACAGTGGGTGGTATGCAATTTCCGGAACAAAATGCACCAAGGGAATTTAGAAATCCTTGTTGCCAACTATAACTTCCTGTTTTAAGGTTATTCCTATAACACACACACTTGTACTTCATTTAATGTAATTTGTTAAGTATTCTCTATACGTAATTCTTAGGCTTTTGCTATAACACTTAATATGAATACTGACTCTAATATGACTCCTACTAACCTCATACCTTGGAACTCTTTATAGTATTGGATGAGTTCATAGTCACCAGAGGTGTACTCTTTACTCCACAACACCAGTAATTAAATAAATAAAAAATATTCAAACAAAAGTAAAAATCCAATCCACAAAAATAAAACCAGCCACTGTATTCTGCTGATGAGCAGAATCGAGAAGCTCACTCACTAGAGGCAGGGGAGAATCAAAATAGATTTTGAAATGTAGAAACTTAGAAGACTGGTCCTGCCAAGATAATAAGTGAGGATAAAAAACTGGGGAGATTTGGAATCTTGACACAGACTGTGTTGAAAGATAGGACTAGGAATACTCACATTAACTAGACAAACAACTTAATCATCAGGAATCCGTCTCATTATGACTTGAGGAGACTAGAAAAAGAAATCAAGATTGACCTGATTAATGTGAACTATGTTCACAAATTTCAGCCACCTTTTGCTGAAATCTTTCTATCAGTTCTGATCTTCACCCTGAACTGATGCTAAAAGAATCCAATAACCAGATTCTCTCTGTTCACATCATTCACGCCACCATTTTTGCCACAGCTAGCAGCATGAGAAACACCAACTGTTTCAACCCAGACTGTGTCACACTTGTATGCAAGATCAATGGGCATGAGACATTCTGGATCGATATGAGCCATCAACTGACTGGCATGCTCCCAGAATGGGCACACCAGCAAATAAGGGAAAAAGGCATCCTCAGCCATTTCCTCTAAACCATGATCATACCGGTGACAAGTGGGCATTTCTGCCAGGCCCACTCAGAAATCTCTGTCCTTGAGAGGCAGTGTGTTCTGGATCAATTACAAGGTAAGCAAAATCTCAGTGTTGCTAAGGTAATCCATTGTTGGTACCCAGGAACAGAAAGAGTACAACTCATCCATTGACAAGCCAAGGTGCCCATAGAGCGGGTTCAACATGATTCCCTTCACTAATTTCCAATACAATGCTCTCTTAGGCCATGAAAGGTTACTGGACCAAGAAGTAACCTGCAAGGCCAGATGACACTCATTAAGGAAAGCCTCCTACTTCCAAGGTTTATGATGACTCTTTGGCCCAGAGTGATAGTAAGGCTAGCACTCCTTGTCCACAGTGGTTTCTCTGTCAACATGTGGTATAGAGAAACCAGCCTTGTGTTATATCAGTGACTCTTCTATTCCCAGACCCCCTCTAGACACAGACACTGGACAAAAATGGAACAGATTTTTATCACTGGCCACAACCTCTATAAATTGTATTTAATCTCCATTTTGCCTTTATAAAGTGAATATTTTATATATTATTCATAAATCTGATTTATTTTTCTTTGATTTATTGAGGACAAAGCAAATGTTGCAATTGGAAAACATTTTATAAATGACATTTACACATTTGTTTTCCATAAGGGAACAGAATTTTTTGACAGTGTTAAATTTTTCATTGAACATGCAATGAAATTCCAATGCTTCAATTTTAAATCTGAACTTAATCTTTAAACTTGTTTCTTCAAAAAACAGTAAGGATTTGGGAAAAAATATTTTGTCATTATTTATCAGATCAAACCCCAACTTTCAAATTGAGTGCAATACTACAGTTCCAAAATCAATCAGCCCTAATAGAACGTGGGACAATCTAGCAAATCTAGATTGAATCTTCTTACTAGCATTCTATCCAGGTTAGAAGGTCAATTAAGGCTCCATGTCTATACCTCCTCTCCAGAGTGATTGACCTGTTATCTATCGATGAGATTGTACTCACCAATCAGATCGACCTAGCTATGATCACACAACCACTAGCTCTTTGCCCCTGTCTAGCTTGGGGTCCAAGATGGCATTCCGGTCCCCCATTAGAACTAGGTTTGCTGGATTCACCAGGAATGGCCCCAACTGACAGAAGTATGAAATATAACCACATTTCAATATATACAAAATCCACACTCACAATTAGGGAACACTTTGCCAGCAAGGAAACTCCTGTAGCCACCCAGTCCCCATAGACAACAAAATCATTAGACAGCACCTGAACATTGACATAGTAAACAAAGTGAGTCTCCGATATTGCAGCCACATTCATACCAAAGGACAGATCATGAAGTAGGCAGGCCACCTTACTCCGATCTCTCAAGCCCTTTACATTCAGACATGCCACATCATCTCTAAGTGTCTAAGTACAGACTGGTAGGAAATTTGTGGGAGTTAGGATCCAGATAGATTATCCAGTGCCCATTTTGGACATAACCTGTCTGTCTGTGACAATTCCGCCACCATCTGTAGGGAATGTTAATTTAACAGCCCTATATAAGTAGGGATGGAAAAGAACCAGGCTTTCTCAGTTTTTCTCAATTTTGGGGGTTTCAGGTGACTCTACTTGAGTCATCCTGAGCTTTGGAAATGAATCCTTTGAAGCTGATATTGGGTTCCAGACCTTTAATTTGCCACCAATGTTCCTGAGCATTGGGAAAGTTCCTGGTTGTCCTCTATTGACTTTCCATCAACAGAGGTGCATGTAAATAGAGGCTTCAAGTGAGCCTTCTTATGAGCAGACAGGTCTCTCTTGGGCTCTACTCTGTTTATACTGCATATTCATTTCCCCTTAGAGAAGGCCTTCTTTCTTTGTGATAGA
Source organism: Acanthosepion esculentum (assembly GCA_964036315.1). NCBI lineage: Eukaryota > Metazoa > Mollusca > Cephalopoda > Sepiida > Sepiidae > Acanthosepion > Acanthosepion esculentum. The sequence continues at coordinate 80,800,206 of OZ038487.1, read as the reverse complement.
TTGAGGAAGAGAGGTGGTAGAGCCCAGAAGGAGAAACGTGGAGGCTCCTTGCCTTACCATGTTCCAGTGATTCTTGTCTTGCTGGTGAAACAGGCAGGATTGGGTCTTGGCCTGCTTCCCCCCAACTTTTCAGTGAAGAGGACCTAGGTAGAAGCATTTCCTCTACCATCTTGGTCAAGTCTGGTAGAGGCAGCTGTTGCTGCAGACTTTGTTGTTCTGACTTCTGCTTCTGCAGTGATCACTCCTGCTTCTGTTGCTGCATTTCCTCCAGAAAGTCCTGCTGGGAAGAGGAAGGGTGCAGATTTTGATCACTTTCTCATCACCTCCTTCCATCCATCAAGGCTGTTGTGGCCTTTGTTGATCTCAATTTCCACTACTTCCTTGGGTGTTGCTAGATTGGCCTGAGGCACTGGCTTCCATCCATGGCATACCTTGGACAAGTGCCTGATGGCACCACAAAACCAGCAGTGGAGGTTTACATCCTTCAACAATGACCAGGATATTTTGCCCCCAGCAGATCAGCATGTAGGGGATGTCTAGAAAGTTCTTGTGGGTCACTGTCACCTGGAGCACAAAGTCTCTAATGTCTAGAGTGACATCCCTGACAGATCCATAATGTGAAAAGAAGACACCCTGATGATCCTCAGAGATATCTATGAGCAATCTGTGAAGCATTATCCTACTCTTGTGGGTGTCCATATACTTGGTTTGCAGCCTCACCAATTTTGTGGTGAGGACACTCCCTGCCAACTACTTCTCATGCCAGCAGTATGCCCCACATAGTATTACTCCATTTAGCCAAAACTTTGGCTGCACTGTTGAGGCTTTTGAGAGTCTGTTCTATTGTCTCCCTGCTAATACCAATCAATTTACAGGTTTTGCCATCTGTGATTAGCATGGAGATTGTTCGTTATCCAAGATAAATTCTTGGTACCTGACCTGCAAGCTCACATAGTGCTGGGTATCCTTCTTTTGGGGCCTAGCAGAGGCCCAAGATATTGATTCCAGAGGTGCAGGTGTCACCTGTTGTGCATGGTATGTTTTATCTGTTTCCAAGGCCTTTTTCTAAGCAGAGTCAGATACACAATAGTGGCCAGTCCTGTTAGGTGAAATTTTTTCTACTCATAGTTTTTAAAAAATGTGGGAGTGTTCGACCAGATTCAACAGTGGCATGTCACCCCACAGCATGAAAAACAAGACCTCTCAAAGGGTGGATGAGCTTCTTATAGGAGCCAATGGCCAATATATATATATGTGACAGAGAAGAGAATCAGGGAAACACACACGTGTATATTTTTTTTATTGAAATTGGAGTGGATCTGAGTAGCGAAATTAGATCAGAGAAATTTTGTTTGCTGATGGGAAATCTGATCTAGGGCAGAAGTCATTAGAAAGACAATGAAAATGGTCGAAATAATTTTTATCGGTTAAAATTAGAAATAGAACTTAGCAAGCTATGAGGAATTTTGGAATTCACATGATTTTGGTTGAAAGTAACCAGAACCCATGATAATCATGTGCGAAGTAGTAGGGCCAAGGGTTGATTATGATCAGCCAGCTTTTTCTATATAAATGTGTAGTTAGGCTGAAAAAGTGTCAGACGGAAGAGAGAGACGGGAGAGGCCATGATCAGTCGTCACGTCGTCGCCTGCGTGCTGCCACGTGCATGGGCACCCGCATCAACTGTTACAGGTCGTGGTGCTACAGGAAATATGGAAGAGGCAGACGCAAGATAGTTTTTGGCTCATCTGTCTTCAAGTGCAGTCAACCTGGGTGGAGAGATGTCGGAGATTGAAAGTGAGCAGAATTGAATTGAGGGCTCGAAGAAGTACGAAAGTGACATCAGAGATCAGAACAAACACCTACTAACATGTGCTGTAGATATAAGGATGAAGAAGCGAATTACTCCTCCAACATCAAAGACTACCACTGGGAATGGAAATGTCGAACAAGCCACCCCTCTCCTTTAACGAAATTACACAAAGTATTTTCTTTTGTTTATCATCGTTCATATACGAGAGACTGGAGATAATTCTTGGAGAGGAAGTAGAGAGAATTTGGCCCGAGCAAGATGAATTATTCTCTCCATCTCCTTGCAGATGGGAGAGAGAGAGACAGTGGAAAGTCGAGTTGGAGACTTGAGGGTGAGAGGAAGTGACGTCAGAGATTGGAACGAAGCGTCCGCTAACATGTACTGTTGATATAAGTACCACTGCTTCTGCTACCACAAATATTATTACTACTGTTACTACTGCTAAGGCGGAATGCAACTATTACCTTTAAGGTGCACACAGAAATCTTTATCTCTCCATCACAAGAGTCGTATATCGTTCTGAGACGATTTAACAAGTTAATCACAACCCACTCTCTCTCGGTCTAGAATCCAGTGTATGAGTTTTTACGTCAATTACTTTTCTTTTCTATACTATTCTTTTCTGCTATATAAAAGACATTAACAATTCAACCATTGAATAGTTGTTTGTCTGGCTTTCTGCAGATATAAATATATTTGTGTTTTTTTTTGTGCATTCTAAATTTCTTAGCACAGACTCTCCAGCAGTGTCTACATCTTCAGTCGACCATGAATGGATGAACATCACTTCTGCTTTCTGGATCAAACCAAACACAATGTGTGCAGGAAGCAGGATTAAACCAGTGCGCCAGTCAAATAATCTACGGATGCTCAGGGGACCTACGGCCACTCCTTTAAGTTCAGTTAAGACCGAGTAGACACCTCAACCCAGAAAGTAAGATGTCAGAGGTTGAGGGGCTGGGGAGAAAGTCTTATATATATATATATATAAGGCTAGGATAGGGTCTCGAGCCTTAAATGGTAACCTTCCTACAGATTGTGTCTCAATAAAAACCATCCAGCCTTATAAAAACCAGGTCTCAAATGGACCCAAATGTAACAGCAAAATCATCCAAATTGTGTAACAGCATGGGATAATTGTCCAACCCACAAAATGTTTAATATCTAAAAAAACACTAAACTAATTGAGTTTTTTTTTTCTATGTTTTTAGATAAGATGTTTAACCATTTGTTAGAATCACAGAAAAACCCTTTTAAGTTATTCAGCTAGAAAGAGAACAGGTTAAAATCACTTTGTATCAGCTCCACTGTCTTCCAAATTGAGCAATGGTGAGAGGAAAAAAGATCATTCAGGCTTTCAGTAATGGTGCCAGTAGTTATACTCTGGCTCCCATCTTCAAAGTCCATTTAAGAACCATCAAGAGAATGGTGAATAAGTTTAAAAAAGAACAGTAGAGAGGAAAACTGGATCAAGAGATCACAATGGGAAGAGTGATCATTATTTCGACTTAGAGCTAAATACATTCTCATTGTTTAAAGTAGAGCCCAATAGTGTTACAAAAACCTCTGAGAATTTCAGTAAGATATCTTTAATCATTTCTAAGATACAACGGTTCAAAGCTTAATCTAACAATTGGACAATTTTGCTGTTACACCCAGTATATTGATTTTCTGAGCATAGCTTAGATGTGGCACAAGGCCGAAAGTATGGGGCATCTAGTGAGGATTGAACTCACTTTTCAGTCGTAACTGATCTAGCAAGACAAGCTTGCTAACTATTACACCACGCCGAGGTGCCCATGTTACACCCAGTATATGGAGAAATCAATTGTCAGGCAAGACCCACCTTACTTGTGCAAGATTAATGCCAGTCCTGCATCAACAAAAAAAATGGCTATGTATGTAGTTCCAGATACCTTCTATGCATTCAACTATTAAAATTGTTGAAAACACAATTCTATCCAATTACTCATTTGCAGCATAGGACATTTCAATAACACAAATACCATAGCAGATGCGCAAAATGGATTGAATTTTCAAAATCAGCACTACGAAGTTACTTAACACCAGTAAACATTCATGGGACAATTTTGTTACTGGCTTGTGTTACTAGTTGAATATTAATATTTTTTTTTTAAATATTCTTTGCCAAATTATTTAGTCAGAAATACAGTGTATTGTTTTTGTTTTTTTTCCTTTTTGTAATTCCTTTGTTTAGAAAATTCTGAAGTTTTATTTTGTCGTTTTTAGTATAAAAACTATAAAGCCTTACTTTTTGGATAGCTATGAGACTCTATATACTTATAATAAAATAGAAAGTAACCGTAAGTATCAAATATAGAATGGGTTGTGCTGTTCACTATAGTTACCTTTGTTTCTTTTCTGTTTAGAATCCAGCAACTCTGTAAAACGCAATTTGTGGATTCTACAATACAATATCAGTTACAATGATTCTCAGACACAAGATGAGGATGTTCTTCATTGTTTTATGCTTGTCCAACATTTGACATTTTCAGACATTACGATAATTCAATGGTACAGCTTCATTTCTGCATTGTTGTTCACTGTCTGCATGTCTTGGTCTTTTGTAAATAAATGATTTGTTCTTGACATTTTCCCAAAAAGATTCTGTGTTTCCAGGGAACCATTTTCCTTTGACAGAATTTTATTTTACTTGATTATTTTTATGCAGTCATTCACCTAATACAAGGCCCAAGAACCACTCAAGGTAGAGGGTTACTGAAAGGGGTTACGTTACAGATATAAGAACTGTAAATTTTGAGAATATATAGGATGGTTAATGGCTGAGTCTAGAATTAAGTTAAGATTGTAATAGAAAAGTATGTCTTTCTTGAACTCTTGTGTCACTGCCACACACAAAAAAGAGAATGTTTAACATCGAAAAATATAAGGAAAATTAATTCATTTTAATATGTGGAAATATCCACTCTTTACCTGAAGAAGGTTGTGAGACCTGAAATGTGTTGCAAAATTATGGGAAATAAAGCATAATATATATATTTTTTTAAAATCCTCATTACAACCAAAATGTTTTCAGTTTCTCTCTTACATATATATATATATAAGTGTGTGTCTGTATGTTTCCTTCATGTATATTTTTTATTAAGGTATTAAGGAAATGAATAGGACATGGAAGGATGTCTTACATTTGTGATAATTATTTCTATTCAACTTCTTTTTTAAATGAAGTATATTTTTTTTTAATCATACAAAGAAGGCAAAGGTTATTAAAATTTTTTGTTGTTATGTTGATGAATCTTAACTGAGTCTGTCAACTTGTTTGTCCTTGATAATAACTGTATGTCCAACTGTTATATCTCTTTAATCTTCTAGATTATTGTCCTGTTGGACAATCTTGGACCGAAAACATAGAGCCCTAATCCTAATGTTCTTCTGGCCTCCTGTGTTGCTGCAGCTTTCCTGTTAAGCTTGGCTTCTTCCACTGCTTTTTATCTTTCTATCATCTATTAACCAGATAGACAGACACATCAAATTCACCACCTGCATCCTAAGATATTAATCACAATAGTAAGAAAAACAAATTCAGAGAAACATATTCCCAAGTCTCAAGATATTTTTGTTTTTGACTTGTTACTAGATATTTTCCATTTCCATTCTTAACAAAAACCTCATTTCTTACCAATGCACTTGCTTTGTCGTCAAAATTAAACCAAAGACTTTACTGTTAGCATTATCATTAGGAAATGATGTTAGTATCACCACAATGCCAACTTTTTTTTGGTTTTATCTGATTGGCTGTATCATTCTTCAAATTATCATGTTTTTAGTGTCAGAACTGGAAGTAGATACATTACTTGAATTGTCAGCCATGATAACGATAACAAAGTTGTTCCAATACAACATTTCAAAACTTAATAACTGAATGTCATGAGATAGCATGAACCTTTTGGCAGACTGACTCAGTATTCTAAGTAATAATAAGTGTTAGCTACATTTTCATTTCTCACACACACACACACAAGATTATACACTATGGATCTTTTAATGAGCGATTAGGAGTATTACAAAAATGTATATAGTCATTGATAAATCCTGTGGAAAGAATCTATATCAACAGGAAACCTTTGTGGGATTACTCCACCTTCTTTTAGAAAAAAAAATTTAAGAAACTTCTCATAACACCGACTAGGTGGTGTTGTATTAAGCAATATCAAAGGGAAGGACTCGAACTCTTCCTCTTTCCTTTTCACGTTTTTTTTTGGGGGGGGGGTATAAAACTTTTATTCTATAGGTTTGATTGTGGAAAGGTACACCTTTTGTCAACCAAGAGTCCACATATTTGAAAAAGAAAAGTATTACTTACATTGCTTGTTGTAAGGAGTGCTCTATAGACAGGAAAAGAAAGAAAGAGAGAAAGCTATCTTTAGCTGTTTGAATTTATCTAGATGGCAGCTACTATGACTATGACTAATGTTTGTGTCAGGGGCTAAAAATAATACACCTTATTAAAATGTCATCATTTTCTGCAATTCCCTATATAAATAATACTTGTTCTGATTTTAGTGATACTTTGACATCTCAAGTGGTTGAATGTCTTTGTATTCTATACATTCATTAACCATAAATATTAACTTTCCTTGACTGTATTCAACAACAAAATATGAGCCTTGATTCATCTAACTTCTTTGTCACAAGATACATGCTGAATGAAATGCTAATGTGAAACAGAAGTCTCTAAATTAACTGTATCTCTACTGACACATTCTGGTGACAGACCTCTTTTTGTATCTAATTTACCATAAAAAATAACTGTTTCTCTTTGTTCAGTTTTTAAATCCATCTGATCATTCCATAACTTAGTCCCAAATACAAATTTTTACAATTTAAAACATCATGAAAATATAGCATTATGATTTGCTTCCCATGGCTGAGAGTCATAGGAACATACAAGATTCCAAAATAAATATTAATATTCATACTCTCACAATTGTGTGTATACAAATATAAATATTGTATCTAGTCACATATAGTAATGGCTGCCCACATGCTGTACGATGACAGCCACAAAATAGGCTGCACTGGAGGAGGTAATTTTCTTCCCCAATGTATTGGAAGCCCAATGCTACTTATACAATTGCTTGTAGTCGGTATCCCAACACTCAGCTTACAGCCGATGAAATTCTTAACTAAACACTAAAAAATGCATATATTCAACTCACCGTGTTATAAAAACAATGCATACCAAATAAAAGCTTATTTCATGAACTTTGTTTCTATCTAATTTATTTTTATATGTACTACAGTGTGCGATGAACATTACAGTTTAAAAATAGACATTTTGGAGATTTCACAAAATTTTGGCCATTTTTTTCACTGACAGCAGTTTAGACTTCCTCAAATTTTGTAATATGTGCACTCCACAGGGTTTATTACAATTTTGGTAACACGTTAGTTTGAAAGTTAACATTCTAAGCTTCATTTTCATATATTTTATATTTTTAATTTTAATTGTAAACAATTTAAATGAAAAGTTTGATTGTAAAATTCAAATGCTTCTTATAAAAATAAAAACACATAAAATATATCATTAAAATCATTTAATAATCTATGAAACTAAATCAAAATCAAATATGAAACGATGGCTCCATTTTGCACGTGTGCGATTATGTGTAACCATGTGCAACTCGCTCGGCCATCATTTCAACTCCACGCAAGACTCAATACACAGCGTCAACATAGACGCAAAAGAATCGGCCAGCATGTTTTCTATGGACAAAATTTTCAAGGAAATTGGTAAGAATTTGTTTTAAATATTAATTTTCTATATGTAAAATGTAAATGGGATTTAAAAACCGTTTTCGTCATAAAAAATATGAAACAAAAATCGATTTGTTTACTTTACGCTCAGATTCAAATCACAAAAAAAAACGTAGGACTTATTGATCGAAAAATGTTCATATTCGAAGAATGAGATAAAAAAAAAACATTCTACAAAAAAATTCTAGAATGTCTTTTATGTTTTTGCAGTATTCTCACAATAATTATCAGCATTTCAGTTACCAAGTAACATTTTGTTTAAAAAGTAAGAAAATTGTTTGAATTTGTTTTTAAATTATCTAATGAATGGATTTTAGTTATGATTTATTGCTATCTAGATACAAATTTATGATTTAATATTCCTTTTCCTAATTTATTATTATTTATTAGTAATATTTAATTCATACAGATTATTAATAATCATTAGTGGGTATTGCTTGGCGTGTGTTAAGCTTCTCTCTCTCTACAGTCCAGAAATTGTACATGTTGAGTCAGGACTGTACTTGTTCAGCATTTGCTCCATGTACATTCTAATCTGTTGATTTTAGATCATTTTTACCATGATAAATGGAAAGAGCACTCCCAGAAATGGCTAGATATGAAATTTGGTATTTCTAGTATAAGAAGTATTCATTTTATGACACAATTCAAGCAAGTCTAAAATCAGCCTTTCAAATACCTTGTGACAAAAGGTTAAAAAGAAATTTTTTTTCAATTTTGAAGTGTAATAATCCAGAATATATCCATTCTATCACTCCCAAAAAATTAGGCATGTTACTGGTATAGTCATAATGTGATATTTGAAATTTGAGATGAATGTGGGTCTTATTTCCAGTTTTATGAAATGTCAAACTTCAGGTTATGAGTTGTTTGCACATCATTGCAGAAGTTTTGATTTTATAAAATTTTCATATTCAGACTGAATTTATTTAAGAAATATGCAGTGATACTATCTGTAATTTTATTATTAATTTCTTTATGTACCTAACAAGCTAGTATAATTTTAACTGTTGTTATTAATTGCTTTTTAAAATATAGGAGTCCAAATATGGTATTTTGTCCCAAGTCGAGCACATGTGTAAAAATAAAAATAATCTGCCAAAATTAAACGGTTTGAGATATTTTGATGAAATAAAAACTGCTAAGTTTCTTTAATCATGTAGATTAAAAAGATGCAATCAGATAACACCTAGTACCTGTTTGAAATTTTCATCTGTGATACCTACTTGTAGTCATTCATAGTTTATACAACACTATGTGGACTCTTAGCATCTGACAACCTTTCTACAATGAAAAAAAAACAGTCAAGATAATTGGTGATTATGTTGTGCTGGATATGACTTCAGCAGTCTAAGACACTTGTGAGGTTGTTAATATCACAACAATATTACCTGACATTATATTAGGTGGGGAAGGCTTCCAAGCAGTCCCCTGTTTAAGTACTGACAAGATTTGACATTGCTTAACTTTGGTGTCGTTAGCATTATTTGATCATGTCACATAAATGTATGAATTGGAATCAAGTATAGATTAGAATCTGACAGAATGATAGGATAAGGACCAAATATGAAATGTATCATACTTCTTTGAACATTGTGCATTGGTGCTAAAGAATCACAAACAAAGAATTGTACCAAATAACAGAAGTTACATCACTTGAAGACTACCAACAACAGCAACAACTAAAATCAATAGTACATGTAACTCAAAGAGAAAATAATGATTTAAGATGTTAACATTCCATACCATTTCAAATATAAGGTTGGAAGGAAATCCCCATCAATACTGGAAAGAGAGATAACTCTTACTGGACTTGAGGAAACCTGTTTTGCTAAAAAAAAAAACGTGTTTTAAGTGAAAGATTTTATAAATTTCAACCAAAAACAGAACTGGCTGCTCGGTCAATGAATGCCAGATATTTTTATAGGGAAACTGCTAATACTATCATTACTATTAGAAATATATTTCGCTTTTATTAAAGCTTCATCAAAAAACAATATGAAGATTCTTAAATAAAAGTGAGGCATGTTAAATTTATAAGTTTCCTATTCGTTTCCTATCCTATCATATAAATATATCCATAAATATGGACATTTTTAATCTGATGACATTTCTTATTACTTTAAATGTTATATTTAGTGGATACACATTTTTTAGTAGATGCGCTGTGTTTTGTTTTTATTTTATTAAGAAATGATGCCTTCCTGCAGTGTTCAAACACATTTATTTCATTGTGTTTCCTCTCTGGTTCGAACCCTTCAGGAAGATCACAGATGGAAATTTACACTTTCCAGTAGATAAAATTTACACTTTTTAAAAATGACAAATTAATAATAGGGCGTGTATTCAAATGTGTGTCCATTAAAACATTTAAAGTAATAGAAAGTGATATCAGATTAAAATAAAAATCTATTAATTCCTTAGAAAATTAATGTGTGTCTGTACTATAGTCACATACATATGTGAAAACAATGTCTACTTTATGTATTTAATTAAAGGACTACATCCAAAATATTAATTTAGAAATGCACACATTTCACCAATTGCCAACTTCCTCTCTACTGTAGATAAGCCTTCAGACTAATAAAATCATCAAGGCTATAGATTTATTGATTTGACCAGTAAGTGCTAAGCCAAATTATTATGTACAATGCCTCAAGTTTCTGATTCTAATTTTGTTTCCAAGATAATAGATATAGCACTGCTTATCTATAACCTTTCACAAATTGAGTACATTCTCTTTGTTGTTAAGGTGGAATGTTTTTGTTTGAACTTTTTATTGCAACTGTGTTTGTTTTGACTCTATTATCGTTTGAAGTGTGTTGAAAGCAAATATCAAGTGATGAAGGAAATCTTTTCTTCTTTTTTTTTTTTTAAATAATAATTGTTGGAAATTTATGAAAAGAAGGAAATGAAAGAGCTGAATTCAAGAAAATTCTCTTGAAGCATCGGTAAAGGAGCTTTGATTACAAATTTGACTTCCTTGTTATTAGCCATACTGGATACAAAAGGTTTTGACTGTCTGTAGCCACACTGATATTGTTAGTAGAAATATCTGTGTTGTATGTAACTATACATGTATTCACCCATGGTTGCATGGCAAAGTGGTTAGAACATTAGCTTTCTGACGATGAGACTTGGGTTTAAATTTCACCATGGTTAATTTGCCAGGAATGTGACTTCTTGATATTGTTTTATGGAGATGATCTCATTGTGTCACATCTTTGGAAAGTGCCTGAAAACCAAACCATGAGTTGACCCAAGCCTTGTGAGTGAAAGTGGGTAGAGACGGAACTGTTTGGAAGCCATTGATGGTTGTGCTAGCATGAAGTCTACTAGTCATTGTTACCGATAGTTTGAGTGTACTGGTGTTATTCAAATTACTGATCATGCCAGAGTATGTACTCTCTATCCCAGAAATTATTACTACGGTCAGCTCAGCATAGTTGCAAAAAAAAAAACACGGCTCATTTCAGTGGGTATTGAACAAACAAAAATGTGCCAGAGCTGACATTTAAAACAGGGATTGATTACCCACTCTAGAAGACAGGTGTGCTCGGAAAATGAGTAGCCACCCCTTATTCACCCATATGCTAGGACAGGGCATGATGTTAATGACAACTTTTACTATTGATGGAACAGAGAGTAATTGTGTGTGTGTGTGTGTGTGTGTGTGTGTGTGTATGTATGTATGTATGATTTTATATATATCTTTTTAGTGGATATTCATATTTGAGTAGACGCTCAGTATATTTATTAAACATTATATTTATTTTTTGCTTATTGATGTGAATATTCGAGAAATCTTATTAAAATATGTGCACTCTCCAGCTAGATTTGAACCTGCATCCACATTGGCAGTTGAAAATATAAATAAATATACTGTTTAATAAATAAATGGAGCATCTACCCGAATATGGGTATCTACTAAAAATAACATTTAAGTAATAAAATCTGTCAGATTAATAAATAACAATCCATCACTTCTTTAGAAATAAATAAATATATATATATATATATATATATATATATATATATATATATATATATATTTGAATTGGGTGTACAAATCAATATTTAACAGAATACAAAAAATGTAATAAAAGCTTACATGTTAAATGTGATATTTAAAAAAAAATTAAATTAGCGACATAACAAACAACAAAATGTCTTTGAAGGATGAAAACAAAGCCAGCAGATATCGACTTCAAAATGTTCCAAAAAGAAATGTACATTCTTAAAAATGGTAATTGGGCTTTGCTTTGCTGTAGGTGCCTCACTGCTTGAGGCTGTAAAAGCATGCCTGGCAACAATGTGGTTTCCCTAAGGTAAAATATCAATGAAGGTTCAATCGCAGCCAAGAGATATATTTTTCTTTTACCAAACTTTCAATGGTTGATATCACTTTCACTGATTTTATTTATTTTTTTTTTTTTTTAAATGAGGTCTATCCAAACTTGTACTCAATACTGTTTATAGTATATATATATATATATATATATATATATATATATATATATATATATATATATATATACACACACACACACACACAGATATATATGTGCAGTGATATGGGAAAAAATTGGTTGGACAATTGGACAAAGTAGATTTTTTTTTTTTTTTAGAAAATAATAATTTCTATTGTTACTAGTAGCCTAAAACATGATCTGAATAACTGTAAACACTTAAGAAAAATAAATTAATGTTTGTCCACAAATAAATTTGTGAGATGCAACAAAAAGTAATGCAGGAAAGTTTTGGATACATAACAATAAACAGTTTTCAGTTTCTAATTGTGTATCTCATATTTGGCATGAAAATTGTTAGATATTTGAAACAATTTGAGGTAAACTTCTTGCAGAAATTATTAGTTTTTCAACAGTCGTGGGACAAAATTATGTTAAGATCACACAAATTTCAGGGATTCCTCAGATGAATTTGAAGCTTAAGTTCTTTCTACATTTTCTATTGTTGTAATAATAATAATAATAATAATAAACTAAGAAAATATCAGATCTGATAAGTTCAATAGATTTATCAAATGCCTAGCTTTGATGAGCATTTTGATACAAAACTCTGGGGTTGGCTAACCAGATAAGTCATTTGAACTTTTCTTACTTTATAAAATATTCCCTGATTTTCTTTGCCTGGAAAAACTCATTCATTTTTACTGCAATAGTTATCTTGCTGAATAATCCATACTCTTGGTAGTTTGAGAAATTTCACAGATAGAAGCATGTTCTTCTCCAGTATTTCATAATACATAATACTATTTGATGTTTCTTCAATGATATATAATGCACTAGACAAAGAGAGGAAAAAGAACCACAAATGATGATACTTCTATAGCCATGTTTAATTATCAGGATGTTATTTTGGGGGTTAGATTGATAGAATTCCAACCATTAGGCTGAGATTCAAATCACACCATGCTTGATTTGTTAAGGAGATGACAACTTGATAATATTGGCCTGGGGAGATGATTTCACTGTACAGCAACATTAGGAACTTTAAAAGATCACTACAAGTTGATTTGAGCCTTGTGAGTGAAAATGGATAAAAGAAACTGTTCAAAAGACTTGTATAAAACTACAAGTAATCATCAGTAGAAATCTCAAGATAACTACAGTATGAAACACATATTGATTTTATGGATGTTGAAGAAAGTTTGCAGATGTTTGCAAAAAGGATGAGTTAGCCACTCAAGTAGACAGGTATGCTTGAAAATGAGCATCTAGATATTATCTATATTTAGGGTCAGAAATGGATAATATTCTAATACAGGTGTCTCAAACTGGTGGCCCTTTACATGCATCTTGGCGGCCCTCACAAAGGTTTCTATAGCCATAGTACATTGAGAATTTTGTCTATGTTGGTAATGCAAATTATTAAAAACAGTGAGATTTTTTTTCAATTGGTATGATTAGATTGTTTATTCTATCTCAATGGTTTTTTGTTTTTGAATGTCAGCGACTATTTTTAACTTCCGGTTAATCATGTGATCATCTTTGCCAACTAAATAAGAACAAATGTAAGGTGAAAACGTTTGTAATTTTGTAATATTTTACCTTAAAAATGTCGAATTCTACTCCATTTGGTAAAAAGAGAAAATTATCTGAAGAAGGACGTGTTTCAAGAAAAGTGGGAATTACAGTGCTTTTGTACCACTGTTAATGGAAAGATAGACTGTTTGATTTGCAACCACTGCATTGCGACACCAAAAGAATATAATGTGAAAAGACATTATGAAACAAACCAAAATTTACAAAAATTCAGAAAGGCAACCTTAGTTCTGTTACTGCAAGCTTTGAACTCTGCGATGTCTTGTAAAAACAGCTGAGAAGTCTACTTATTTTAAGACATTTTATTAAGCAGGAACACTGATGCTGAATAGATTGATGAAATGGCAGGTGATTTGAATCAACAGTTGAAGACTTTATCATCAAGTTTTGAACATTTTTTATTGCTCTAGATGAAACTGTTGACATAGCTGGAATAGCACAGCTCGCCGTTTTCAATGAATTTCAAATTTATGAAGAACTAATTGAACTGGTTCCAATGCATGATAGCTGGACATTTCTGAGAAAGTTGAACAGCTTCTCCATGAGTATGGCCTTGATTTGAATAAACTTGTGTGTTTATCTACTGATGGTGCTGTCAATATGGTTGGGAGACATAATGGTGTTGCTGCCAAGTTAGGTATAAAAATAGAAAACATATATCCAGATTCAGCATTTTCACTGTATCATCAATAGAACTTATGTTCTAAGATTTTAAAATTAGATCATGTGTTGAGTTTTTTCATAAAAACAGTGAACTGTATCAGAGGTTGTGCTCTACATCACCGTCAGTTTAGCCAGTTATTGGAAGACATGAATAATCAGTTCACAAATTCTACACAGAAGTTCGGTGGCTTTCATGTCACAAGGTACTGAAAAGATTTTTTTTATTGCAACACAAAATTGTGTTTTTGGAGATGAAGGGTCAAAGCAGAGATGAATTGAAAGATGAAAGCTGGCTCCAACATCTAGCTTTTTCAGTGGATATTACTACCCAGTTAAGTGACGTTAATTTGAAATTACAAGGTAAAAATAAGCTCATCACTCAGTTATATGATGATATCAAGTGTTTCATTGCAAAATTAGCTTTATTGAAGTCCCAGTTGTCACATGAAAACTTGATTCAGTTTCCTATGTGCAAGGAGTTGAAAAAACTGTCAATACTGAGTCTGTATTTATCTTTGCTAAGTACGACAGTTACCTGGAATTGCTGTCAAAGGAATTTTTCAGCAAAGGTTTTGTGATTTTTCATCTTGTGAAGATCAGTTTGCATTATTCTCAGCACCATTCACTTTTGATGTTGCTCAGGCAGAGGAAAGTCTACAGATGGAACTACTGGAAATACAACACTCAACACTCAAAGAAAAATATCTAGAAGTAGGGGTACCCAGATTTTTTTCATACCTTCCTCAACAATTTAAGATCTTCAGAAAGTTTGCCATAAAGATTATGGTGATGTTTGGTTCCATATATGTTTGTGAGCAGTTATTTTCATTTATGAAGGCCACAAAAACTTCTCACAGAACAAGATTAACTGATAAACATTTGTCATCTTTGATCAAATTGGGATCTCCACAGACATTTCAGCCTGATATATCGAGAATAGTTTGTCTAAAGCAATGTCAATCAGGACAACATGAAAATGATTAAATTGTACTACCTTGTATTGTAAGTATTTTGTATTTAAAGTTTAGTTACCACTAGCTGTGATTAATCTAAGACTGTAAACAAGTGCTGCTCCTCTCAAAGTTGCAGATATAGCTGATGCAGCCCTTCATATACTCTGAGTTTGATATGCCTTTTCTAATATTTCTTTTTCTTTTTTTTTTTTTTCCACAGGTGTTAAAGTTTACAAACTCCAAGGATGCTGATAACCGGGTGGCTAACTTTAGCCAACAAATGCTGCTGGACACAGTCCACTATCAGCTGACATTTGAGACCTATCCAAATGGTGGACTGTACGAAGCCAGTGTCCAAGTGGACATTCGCAAAGAATCCTTTCAAGTGTTTCCTGAAATTAGTCGTCTCAACAAATACGGGGAACAGCCATCTTGTATAAAAGAAATATTCCCTGATCTCAGGAAATACTGTTATTGTAAAATAAAATAAAAAATATAAAGACTAAGAAACAAAAAAATTGGGGGTGGGGATAAAATTTAAGACTGAACACTAATCTTAGTATTAGAAATGTATGTATGTGAAATGTGTGTGTGTGTATATATATATATATATATATATATATATATATATATATATAAACAAAGTTTGGTAACATTAGGAGACCTTGCTAGTGAATAATAATTATTTAAAAGCTACATAAAAGCATTTATGGTAGAAAGAAAATTTTACAATGTGGCCATCTTTGGTAAAACTGTTTTCAGCACCAAAAGCAATTTGTAAACCAACTTTACATGAATGCCCTTGGAAAAGGTATGAATCCACCTCTCCCTGTCTTTCTTTCTTTTTTTTCTTTCATCATACCTCCAAGCAAGGTGATAAAGCCACTAAGATGCAATGGTTTACTAAGGATGAAGGAAACAGAAAAATACATAAAGGAGAGAGGACAATAAAACAAATAGATACAGATGTTGCATTTCGATTTTTATAGTTGACCGGAAAGCAAGAAGCTGGAAGAAGGTTGCATAGTGTGAGAGAAGAAGCTACTAGAATAGAACTTATAGTTACACTTAGCAATTTCAACTCTAAAATGATAAGACCCAGTGCCAAGCTAGTGCAACACCTAAGATTCCTGAACTCTAGGTACAAAAGAAGAAAGCTCATCACAACAATTGCCATGAAAATATTTATAGAAAAGGCATTGGGAAGCTAAATTACAGTAATGGGGAAATGATTTCAGTTAAGATGCTAGGTGAGGATTGATAATATTGCTGATTCTTCTTTGGATTTTGTTCAGAATCTCAAGATGCATAGCAGAAGCACCAGACCAGGTGTGGTAACAATATTCAAGGCATGGGCAAATGGTAAACTTATAACGATACAAGATAGATTCAGGTGAGAAAAACTGTCTAGCATGGCACAGCGAACAGACTTTGTTAGCAGCAGGCTTAGTAATTAATGTGCCACAGTGGTTGACAGATGAGTGCAGTCAAGAGAAGGATTCTTTCTTTGCTATTGATATAATTTAATGTATTGTGATTTGGAGAGGAGATAGCTACAACTATGTCATTTCTCTTTCTCTAAATATACAATGAAAGATCTTGCACGGTAATGTAGGATAATTCAATGAAGAGTACTCCCCTAAAAAAAACGAGTTGCATTTGGGTGCTTTCTTTCCTACTCTTACTGTAGCATCACTTCCAACTACTTATTCAGCAGATTATGAAATGTATAAAGGGAATAATACAGTCAGTTAGTCGATGAGTCTTGAGTATTATATTTTGAGTTTTGTGCAAGTTTTTTGCAGAATCTCACTCAAGAAGCAGACGTCATAGTGATGATGAGGAGTGACTGGGTAGATGCAAGTCATTTGTGAGTAACATACAGTGAACTTGGTGTTATAGTTCAAGTATCCAAAAGTTCTTTGTTATGAGGTATAGACCAAAGAATAACAATGATATATGCAACAATTGGCTGGCCATTATAATAGGTGATTTAATGATCACATAGCTTATGGGGAAAACAACTAAAAAATTATCTAACCAACCAACAAATAATCTCGGTATGGGATGGAAATGTGTCATTGAGTTTCATAATCGGGCCATTATTGCATCTTTTTTTTCTTTGGACAATTTTTAATAACTCTTTGTCAAAATTTGTTAATTTTTCATTATGCTTTCCACATTGGTAGGACATAAGTGGTAATGGTGTCTTCATCTAGCTAATGTCTTATTATGTGGGAGGTTTTTTGCTGCAACCTGTATTAGATAAAAATATTAGTTAAATAGCAGATTACATTCAACATATATAGTTAAATATTCAGTGAATTTAAGCAATGTATCATTAAAAGCAGTTTCGTGTTGAAAAGTGCTGCAGAAGACAAACATGTAAATAGGGTGGGGAATTCTCGTATATGTAGGACCTTGTGGAAAATATAGAAATCTTTTGTTGACAATTCAACTGTACATTATCCTTCCTTTTTTCATTAAAAAAAATATTTTTGGTCAGTCTTTAAAGGAGTTAACAAAGAATCAAAAAAAAGAGAAATGAGAAAACTATCCTTTATGGGCAAATAAATCTTTTTTTTTTCTTTTTTTTTTTTCTTTACATTCACACTAATATCTGCAACTTTATTATCATAACATTTTAGCCTTTGTGCCTTCCAGCTGTCTTTAGGTGTTTATCTATTTGGGTAAACTTTTATTCATGCATTGAATGTTACTGCCACATCTGGTCTGCTTCTTCTGCTATGTATTTAGAGATTCTTGACAAAATCTGAAGAAAATAAAATGTTTAATTTATTCCTTTTGCTATATAATTTATATACAGTGGGCTATAAGTTTTTAGCCACCCTTAATTACAGAAATTTTAACTTGTGTAATAATGTATCTTTTTTTTCTTTTTTTTTTTTCAGACAGTACCATGTTAGCATCAAGCTGCTCTAATCTATGAACGATCATTGACTTACATTTTGCAATGAAAGTTCGAAGTAGTAAGGAAATTGGTGAATTTCAACGAGGACAAATAATAGGATGGCATCTGTGTGGCAAGTCAAATAGAGAAATTGCTAGATTTTTCCAGGTTAATCATATGTGGTGAGAAAGACTCTGAAAGAGCTAGGCTATCAAAGAAGAGTTGCAAAAAAGAAGCCCTTGGTTTCAGAGGTTTACAGAAACAGTCATATGGACTTGTCGAGAGAATTCGAGAGCAAAGATTATGAATTTTGGCAATCTGTAATTTGGACAGATGAAAGTAAATTCTGCCAATATTCAAATTTGAGACAGGTTTATGTTTGGAGAAATGAGAATTAGAACACTGAATGTCTGCAGGCAACCGTGAAACATGGAGAGATTAGAGTAATGGTATGGGGCGCTGTCTGGTCTGGAGGGAAATCTGAGCTGATTCTTGTTGAGTGGTCCAAAATACTGTCAAATATTAGAGAAAGGAATACTCCCACTATTTGAAACCAATCAGATTGACAAGAATGTCTACCTTTTTCAAGAAAATGGAGTACAATGTCATATGAGCAAAGTAGCAAAGGCCTGGAAGGAATTGCAAGGAATCAAGTCACTGCGATGGGTAGCCCAAAGTCCTGACATGAATAAAATAAAGCACATTTGGGAGCACTTTGACTGAAAACTTTGAGAGCGTGCAACCAAAATCATGTCAGTGGCAACCCTTAAAGAAACTTTGCTAAAGGAGTGGCAAAATATGGATCAGACGATTGTTGATCACTTGATCAAATCCATGAAAAATCGAATACAAGCACCGAAACTAGCAAATGGAGGACCTACTCTATACTAGTTCCAAATACTGTTTATTTATGTTGAGTAAAGATTACATAATTAAATTTTGAAATTGGAGGTAGTTTATTTCTCCTGGCTAAAAACTTTTCTTAGGCCACTGTATACACTATATATATAATTTTAAAAATGTAAACGGCTTTTGTCTGCAGTAAGAATATAGAAAATAATTGGTTATAAAATGCACTGTAGTTAAGGATGAAAATAGGTTAAATGATTTTACTTGAGGGGTAATGTATTGTAAGTAATTCTATGTATAAACTTTAAAAGAATAATAATATTTCATTCTAGACAAATTTTCTCACCAGAATCTATCTTACATCTTTTATAAGTCCACCATTCATCCATGCATTTGATATTGCTGCCACATCTGGTATGATTCTTGACAAAATCCAAAGAATCTGCAATGTTATTGGTCTTGACCTGGCATCTCAACTTTAGTCACTTTTCCACCACTGTAATGTAGCTTCCTGCACATTTTTTTATATAAATATTTTCATGGTAATTGTTCTAATGCGCTATCCTATTTAGTGCCTCAACATTACAAATTTAATTGCAGTACTCGATCAACAACTAGGTCTCACCATTTTACAGTTGAAATTGCTAGATTCAGCTTCTTGATTCCCTATCAACTTTGATCTTCAAAAATTGAAATGTAATGTTAATCGTTATCTTCTACTCAATGTTTTTGAGTTTGTGTGTTTTTTTTTTGTTTTTTTTTGTTTTGTTTTTTTTCACTCTTTCTCAGTCAGTAACTTGTCTTGCTTGGGGTGAAATGTTAAAAAAAATATTTTAGCAGAAAAGTATTAAGCAATCTAAAATGGTGAAAATGTTTCTTAAATTATTGGAAATAGTATAGTCATGTGGTTGGGAGTTAAAGAAAAGGTTATTCTAAAAACAATTATTTGAAACTGACTGACATGTTAGTGCCACCAGCAGATGTAGCATTATGTTACCAATAATATTTTTATGAACTTAAATTTTTCCTATTAAAAAAGTATCAGTTTATTTTATTTTTTTTTGTCATGTATTTATTTGAAATTTTGTTCTATGATTAAGTTATGATGTACAAAATAAAAAAAAATACTTAAACAATTAACTAAATCCTCATACCTGGGAGAACAGTTTCCTTGGCAATACCACCCCATTATACTAAAAGGTGACAGAGATGAAACTGGGCAAACATTCAATAGTTTCATTTTTTTTATTATTATTATAGGTCCTCCCACATCTAAGGTCAAGTAGCCCTCATATCTGTACAATTGACATTTTATGGTGGAGACAAGCAGTCTTAGGTATATACCATCATTAAACAAATATGTCATTTTTGTTATGGGGGTGGAAACAATTACCTATTGAAACTACAGGAGCTTGTTACCTTCTAGAATTTTTAAGGATTTTTAATTTGAACACCTGATGACTGAGAACATTGAAATTATTAAATTTTTTTTTAATATTTTTAAAATGCTATTTTTAAAAACTTATGTCTGTCATTACAAAATATATTTCAAATAAAATATAAGCAAAGTAGTTTTAATTTAATGAGAGTTAGAAACACAAAAGTTTTTTTTTTCTGAATGGGTCACAACTTCAAATATGTGAAATTGCAATTGGTGATTCTGTCGCTGAGGAACTCCTCATATGGATGCCATACACAACACCGAAATCCCAACCAGAAATATCTAAACTGTTAGCTGTATGCAGCCACTTCCTCAGATTGATGGTAAAAAATGAATTTGAGCAAGTGAAGCGAGTAGTTTTCAGCAAGGACCATCTTTCAAACCTCACGGACTGTCATTACAGAATCACAAAGAACAATGCCAGATAACAGGACCTACATCACTTGATGGCTGAACTTGAGTAAGCTATTTTCCTGAAAAATTGTTTTAAAATTTTATAAATTTCAACTGAAAGCAGCACTGACTGCTTGGTCAATGAATGCCAAATGTTTCCTTATAAGTAAATGACTAATAATACCATTACCTCCCCCCCACATTACTATACTGACATTGAAAGTAAAGACCTGAAATTGATTGTCCTTCCCTGATGATGAATTAAATTATAATCTGAAGCCAGAATATTTATACATTTCTATCAAGTCTGTATTAAATCTTCAGAATAGACAACTTTTGATTGGTGTTCTCTCAAAAGTGTCAAGAACAAAAGGTTTTATCAGTGCCTGAGATCAGAGAGCAGAAATGTGCTTAAGGAAAAGAGAAAAGCAAAACCTATAGGATAAGAATGTATAAGAAAAAGAACATTGACCATCAGGATGTAATAGACTGCTTTTTAAGCTTGTTTTGTGATATCAAGCATAAAACTTGAGGTTAAATATGACACACACATATAATTTGGTAATTCTAATATTAGCCATTTCCTTATAAGGAAGCCTTCCAAGGAAGTTTCCTCTGTGGTCTCTAAACTTTATGAATTTAAGCACACGGCTAGATTGGCAACAAGTTCTGATCATTTTACAGTGGAATTGGCTATATATAACTAAATTCTAGGCTAACAGCTTCTTTTCTTGCTTGTGGAACTCTCTTCTGGCTTTTTACTTTCCAGCCAACTTTGATCTTCAAAGATTTAAATGCAATGTCAATCATTATCTACTGTCTTCTGTTATTGTTCTTGCTCCGTAATAATGTTTTCCTTTCTCTCATATTCTTTGACACTCAATAACCCCATGTGTCTTAGTGACTTTGTCTTGCTTGGGGTGAAAGGATTAAAAAAAAAATTCAGCAGTTATTGAGCAGCCAGTGTGACTCAAGTTATGCTTTTCTTTGATCCTAGCCCAATGTCCAGGGAGTAAAGTGTAGTAGCTGTTCTCATCTTTAATGGTAATATTAGCTGTTTCCTTATATGAAAACATCAGCATTCATTGGCTGAACAGGCATTGTTATTTCCAGTTAAATTTTGTAATTTTTTTCCTCTTAAAACAATTTTTTGGGAAAATAGGCTTCTCGAGTTCTCTGTCATCATTCTTTCTACTATTGAGGGAAGTTTCCTTCCGAATGTTTTGCTTGAAGTAATGTGGAAAATCAACATCTGCATTGTCATTATTTTGTAGTTAACCAAATGACACCAAAGTGCATTTTACATTAATATAAGGTGCAACAAAATTTCTGTTTTATATCCAATACAAGGCCTGAGAGCCAATCAAGGTAGAGGGTTACAATGGTTGATGATGAATGAGATGTGTAGTAGGAAATGAAGATTTTGAGGATAAGGACAATAATGAATGAGACTTCTTCTTTTCATTTGTAATATGAAGAAAATAATTCCATTCTATAGAAGTAGCAAGGTGTTTCCTTGTTGTAAAGGTCTGAAATGGTGGAACTCTGGAACAGAATTTATCTGGGCCTTTTTTTTTTTTTTTTAAGCATTTCACCCCAAGTAAGGCAGGAATGCCACTAGTACACAAGGAGCTACAGAGAACGAAAGTAAGGGAAAAGACTGGGTGTCAGGGGAGGGAGGGATTGAAGAAAAGATAAAAAGAAGAACGGGGATCAAGCATCAGAAGATGTCAATTGACATTACATTTTTGAAGATTATAGTTATTACGGAAGCAAGTAAGAGGAAGGGAGTTCCACTGTCGGAAAGTGCAAGTGAAGAAGCTGTTAGAGTAGAAGATGTGATTACATTAAACTGTTTTAACAGTAAAAGGGTGAGATCGAGACCAACCTAGTAGCACACCTAAATTCATGCAGTTGAGGCAGCAGTGAAAATAGCTCGTCAGAGCAGATGCCATGAAAATATTTATAGAAAAGACAGAGGGAAGCCATATTACATCAGTGCGAAAATGACTGGAGTTGAGACCCCAAAGTCAGGACCGATCACATTGCATATCCATCTTTGGATTTTGTCAGGAACATCAAGATGAACAGCTGGGGGCACCAGACCATATATGACAACAGTATTCCATGTATGGACAGATGGTAGATTTGTAGATTTGAAGGATGGACTCAGACAAGAAAAACCTTTTCACGTGACACAGAGAACCAACTTTCTTTGTGGTAGATGCAGCTATTGATTCAATGTAGTTTTTCCATCTCATGTCAGTGGAAAACATGAGACCAAGAAGGTGCAGTGAGGTGGTCTCATGGAGTTGAGCATCAACTATGCTGATAGGAGGCAGGGAAACCATAGAAATAGCAACAGAGTAGTGACATTGTTTCTGCAAGAAAGAGGCTGCAGAATGGAGAATAAATATCCCCCCCCCCCACCTCACAAGACGTCACAAACTATTTTGTATTCTCTCAAAGCTGGAAAGAGAGAATTAAAAAGCACTAGATCAGATACAACAGCAATACTCCATTTTTGGTCTAATCTGATTCTTGTAAACATAAATGTATGCTAAGAGCTGTGTACTTCTTGGAGTGATAAAATGAGCTGACCATTTTTCCTGCATCTTTAGCAATGGATTGTATATATGTTTCATTTGAGGTTTGGAGTGAGCAAGATTCCCACTAGATGTTCAAATCATAGATCCTCATTAAGAGTGCAACTGTTCATGTCCATAAAAGACTCAGAATTGAAGCACTATTAAACATGTTATGTTTGTACTAAATTAAGCTCGGTAAGTATGAAGACATTATTTTTTTTAATGTCATGGCCCTTAAGAGCATAGACGATCATGGCTCTCCACATTTTCTTTATTATCTGTGGATTACTTGTGAAAGATAGTGGAATCATTTCCTGTTGCTTTTTCCATGGTTTTTGAATTCAGAGTTGTCCTAGTTTGGTTGCCACTCATAGAGAGTCCAGTCTACTCTGCTATTTAACTCATAGCTGTGTGATAAGAAATGGATTCATGCCTTTCCCAAAGTCATTAGTGTGAAGTGAATGCCACAAACTAAGCTGGAATTGAAAGTTCACTTGTTAATTCCTCTTTCCACTGCTACACTAAACACACATTATTATTAGGTTATTAAACTTTGTATTTGGGGGGGGTAGAATTACAAAGTAATTTTTTATTTTTTTTTTTGGTAACTGAAATATGGCTTCATCCAAAAATATGAGAAAAAGTGTATTTTGGGGAATTAATCTTATATTTATTGGAACTTTTAGTAAAATTTATTCTTCAGTAGGTAATTTATTATGAAATGTTCTTTTACAAAAATTGTTTTTAGTGTAATATTTTTGTCTTTTTTGTTTTATTCTCATGAAATATTTGTATTTATTTTGGAGATTGATTTAATTCTACAAAGTTATATCAAATAAATTCATAATTTCTTTTCTATTTACATTTTTTTTTATGCATACACATATATATTTAAAAAATTTAATGAAGAAAATAATTTCAAAATCTTGTTTTTATTTTCTTACATTTGTTTAAATAGCTGGCATCATCTTTCTGATTTCTATAATTAACAAGGGACTTTTGTTGGTTGCTGCCCAAATACACCATATGTGACACACACATTTTTTTTTCTTGTGTATGTAAGAGTGCTCACTTTTAAAACCTTTTAAAAGAGCTTTTACACACAAAATGTACACAATATTACACATCATTATATATATAAGCAAATAATGAAATAACTATTGTTTCTATCACTTCCACAATTCTGAGTTTCAGTTGGCTTAATTCCTACTAATAGATTTCGACCCCTGATGATTGTTAGCCACATGAAACTAAAGTTATGGAAGTGTTTATATGCTAGCTATTTCATTATTTGCTTGTATATTTAAGCTTTGTCTTTTGGCATTAAGTGCATGGTCTTTTACCACTGTAAGTGTTGGTACACTTTTTGTTTATATTGAGGGACTTTTAGCATTTTTGTTTTTCTTACAGGAACTTGAAGACCATAATAAACATATCTTAAAAAGAATCTATAAACAGTTTTGTTGGTTTTTGTTTTTTTGTCTTTACAGACTATGACCCTGCCATTATTGCCTGCTTGTTTTCAGTTGTATTTAAAATGGAAGTTTGAATAGAATCCCTTTATCTTAACATTATTCTTATGCATTGTTTATTTTTTGTTTTTCCAGTGTCTTTTCTCTTCCCACACTGCTCATCTACAAAGAAGGAATATTTCTTTATTAAAGAGATTGAACTTAGGAACCTTTATTTCCATTTGAATTTACTAGATGAAGAGTTATTATTTACATTTGGAGAATTGTCCTCATCTTTGTTCTTATTGTCTCTAGCCTTTTTCAGGTGTTTCCTGATCCAGGTAACCTTCAGGGAATTTAGCATCTATGGGAGAAGATTGTTCTTATTACCCTGTCCATGTTTAGGTTTAAGGCTTTAAATTCCAGTTTCCAGATTGTCCCATGGAACAATAGACTAGTTGATTAAAGTGTTGGTTCATAGTAATCGTGAGTTCAATCCCTGGGATGGGTAGTACAGACACAGTGGAAACAATGTGAGCAGTACTAAAAAGAGAGCAAGACATGGAAAAGGGAATTAAAAAAAATCTACCCCCTGTAGATTTAATAAAGTGTTCTATTTGTTCTCTGAAGTTTATCGGGATTGACAAACACCTGAAGAAGGGTGGAGGGCATAATGGTTGAAATGTCATAAAAGATAAGGAAAATAGTTTGAATCTAAATAAGGAAACAGTATCTTTCTACACTAGTTTTTTTGTCCTCTGTATAAGAAGTTCAATTTAAAATTCTCTGAAGTTGCTAGATCATAAGTATGTCTGAAGAAGGGAGAAGAGTATATCAACCAACACCCACTGCTTATACATCTTGCATATGTCTGTAGAATCCTTTGGAATTGAAATGAAAGTAGGGATGGCATATACCCAGAATCCATCATAAAAAATTCATTATTTGGAATTAATAAACTCTTAACACTTCAAATACCTCAGTGTATGAATCCGTCATAACAAATTTAGTATAGGAGATATGAAAACTGAATATAAGATAGGCTGAGCTAGAGAGAGTTTAGTCCAACACGGCAAAACATGCTACCAAACCAAAATATTAACCACACAACTCAAGTCATGTTCTTAAAATGCTTTGTCAGCTCTAGACTCTGTAGATATCATACATGACATCCCACTCATTCAGAAATATCTAAACCAATGTTTCTCAATCTTATTCTGCTCATGGACCCATTCAATCCAATGCAAGTTCTTTATGGGCCCTCATGCCAACTAGAGTTCTTATCCCCACTACTCCCTCCCACTTCATCCTTCAACAATACATCTAGGGAAGAAGGAATATTAAAGGTTATAGTTTGGATAGTACTATGGCTTCAAAATACTAACTCCAGTTGTAAATCAAAGAATATTATTATTTGGATAAATATTTTAATTGAATAAACTCATTTATCTACGAAACAAAAAAGACATGTACCATCAGCTCTATCTTGTGTGATTTCAATGGGATCTCTGAGAGTGGTGCAGGGCTGCTAAATTGTCGATGTTTGGCTTCAAAGTCATCAGAGAGAGATAGACATAAATCACCACTTTTTTTTATGTCAAGGTGGTTTTGAGTCTGACGGCAGATGCATCATCTGACTGAAACCAGTCTCAACCAAGTAAGATGTGGGAAAAGTAAGAGCAACTTCACATCTTTCCAGAGTAGTAGGTAATTCTTATGCATGTCTTCGTTCATCCACAGTTTCTGGTATCCTCCATGCTTGAACTTCGCTTGAGCTGCTGTGTCATCTTGAAGTTCAATGAAACTTTCTTGTAGGGTGATATCAACTTCAGATGCATCAGCAATGAAGGGATCCACAAACCAGAAAAATAGGACAAGATGGTGAAAACATACCTTAATTTAAACATTAAATTTTAAGAAATTGAAAACTAAAAATGGCAATTTTGCATAGTTCAGATGAAAAAATTACAATAAATAAATAATTATGTTAACAAATTGGCTTAGATCAATTTAATATTTAACTTAATAATAAATTTAATATTTTATTTTAAATAATAATTATCAATTACAAAATAATCCATATATATATTTTGTGGGTCCTAAATTTTCTGTGGCTCTCCATTTTTCAAACTTGGCCTTGTGGTCCCTGAAAATGGACCATGTTGGGAAACTTTGGTCTCAACTATCAGCTATGTACAGGGTTACTAAAAAAGAATGAACCGATTTCATTATGCAATATTTTAATAAGGAAAAGCAATAGAAAACTCCAATTGAGTCACAAGTATTCTACTCACAATCAACTTTTATTTCCTCTCTTACAAGTGTTCAATGTGGCCATTACCTGCAGCATGGTTAACATGTGATAAGAGAATTCCTCCCAGACATGTATCAGCATATCACGATCCACTGAGTTGATCACTGTTATTATTCAATGTTTAAAGTCATCAAGTTTAGTGGGTAGCAGTGGAACATAAACGCAGTTTTTACGTATCTCCACAAGAAAAAAATAACACGGTGATGTCTGAAGATCTTGCAGGCCAAGCACAAAGAACAAGGTCTTGGTAAGTACCTGAATGAGGCATAGTCTGTAAGGTTTCAAATGTAGACGTCTTCTTAGCACACACCGGATAGTGGATTGACTGATTGCAAGCTCATGGCTTGTTTGATTTGTGTACTTCTGTGGACTCCCCTCAAATGCAGC
This sequence comes from Acanthosepion esculentum, assembly GCA_964036315.1. NCBI lineage: Eukaryota > Metazoa > Mollusca > Cephalopoda > Sepiida > Sepiidae > Acanthosepion > Acanthosepion esculentum. The sequence continues at coordinate 80,772,579 of OZ038487.1, read as the reverse complement.
ATGGATTCTCGCCACTTGTTGCTCTGAAATTTGTGGTCATCCTGGACTTTTTCCTTTACACAGACACACAATCTCTTGAAACTGTTTCAACCACTGTCGATTGTTCTTAGGAGAAGGCAGATAAATGTCAAATTGTCTTCAAAAAGTACGCTGCACCATGACAACCATATTTGTTTTTGCAAACTCAAGAACGCCTTTTACTGAGGATTCACCATTCTGGGGGTAAACAAACAAGTGAACATTGCCAGAGATACAACATGACTACAGCAACCCTGTGGCAGCCATTCAAAACTTAGAAAACTCCTCTTTCAAATGGTCACTGACTTATTCCATGACAATGCTTGAGAATTGAAGCAATGCATCATGAAATCAGTTCACTCTTTTTGAATAACCGTGTATATTACCAATTTCTCAGTTCAGTTATTAGAAATGTCTTCAAGCAAATGAATCCTCTAGGTCTTAAAGAAAACGATCCTTAATCAGGTCACATAGACTAGCACTTGTGCACTTCAATGTGGTATAATGGTTAGCAAGCTTGTATCACTAGAACAATTACGATTGAGCAGTGAGTTCTGTCCTCACTGGATGACCATACTTTTGCCCTTGTGCCACATCTAAGCTTTGCTTAGAAAATCACCATAGAAACTTGCATTCCAGAACCACAAACAAAGAACTTGACCAAATAACAGAAACCACATCACTTGAAGACTTTCAAAAGCAACATCAACTAAAATGGATACCACATGTAACTTGAAGAAGTAATGACATAAGATGTTAAGTTTCCATAATAAAACAGTTTCGGAAGCAAACTCCCATGAATACTTGAGTGAGAAGTCTTAATGAACTTGAGAAACTTACTTTTCTGAAAAACTATTAAGAGATTTTGTAAATTTCAACCAACAATAACACTAACTGTTCAGTCAGTAAATGCCAAATATTTCCTTATAAGGAAACAACTAATTTCACTATTACCATTAATTATAGAAACTAATGCAGGAAATATCTCCCACATAATGGTAAGACATTAGCCAGATGAAGACACCATTGCCACCCACTAATGTCTTACCATTATATAGGAGGTATTTCTGCTGCACCCTGTATAAAACTTGTGCCATGCATTATGCCACCTGTAACCACTTTCTGTGCTAGTCTTGCCATTGCATAAAATTCAAATGCATGTTCCTAATTTTGTCAGGATTAAAAAGTTGCAGGGCAATCAGTTTCTGGGGAGTCCATAGTGTGCCTGTATTTAAAATTAATTTTAAGATTTATCCAATGATAATTTAAACACAATGACTTAAAAAAAGAAAATTTCTGATAATCAAAAATCTCTGACTCTTTGCAGCATTTCTGTTTTGACATCTACATATATTTTTATTTTGATTAATGGTTGATTGATTGAAATTTGTACAAGTTGACACTCACTTCTTGATGCAGTCCACACATGTAAAAATGGCATTACCAATCATCTAGATATAATTTCAGCCTGCATAATTTCAAAGTTGTTTGGACATCATGCAAAATTTGACCCAACTGATTTTGTGATGTTTGTTGCAAAATTAGCTGCCAGAAGAAACTTACAAACACAAGCCAATTTTTAAGTCTAATTCTGCTAAACTGTAATTCTCCAATCTCTGGTAATGGCAAGGATTAGCTTTCTTTATTGAATTAATTTTTTTTTTATTTTATCTGTACTACTTGAAAATTTTCTCCTGTTTTACATAGAAAGTTTATTTTATTAAGCAACTGATATTGATTTGTAATGTTGCAGATAAAATGACACAGAATGTTTTTTTTTAACTAAGCCACCAATGATGTGGCAGAATCCCTCATCAAGTGTAAGTTAGTACTAATAACATTTTATAATTCTGCTTGTTCCTTAGTATATGTGGTATATCCTGCCAATACCTAATAAATAGATGGAAAAGACATATCAGAGACTCTGCTTAGTTTCAATGGGAAAGAGAAGATAGAGATGATAATGATATCATGTCTGTTTCAGTGAAACAGAAAAAAAATTGTCAATTTCAAATGTTTTCACTTCTTTAAATATTAAACTGCATTCATACTTGTTGTTATTTTTGTTAAAGCTGTTAAGCCCAAATATTTAATAACACAATAGAGAATTTCTGTAGGTATTTTATAGCCACAGAACTCACAAGGAGCTTATTTAATCCTTGAATTAAGAATTATGATTCAAATAGGAAAAACTGAAATTTTCATGGATATTTCTAATTATATATTATTAGATGAAATATTGTCACTCAGGGATCAAAAAAATCCAACTCATATGTCCTAGTTGCAGATCCTGGGAAATGCCAAAGTATGGGATCACTTGGCTGGGTGAAGTATGGTTGACCCTGGACCACTATGGAAGTCCACTCAAGGACCTTGAAACAATAGGCTGAAGTCGTTCTGGTACCACCATTCAGTCTGGTGTCAAGGCAATCCCTAAAAGATCTGAATTTCGGCAGCCTGATGCAGCTGTATTGTTCAAGTAATGGAGCCTTGAAGTGAGGTCCATGGTCATCAGGTATGCAAACTGTCATTCACCCTAAACAAAATCACATGAATGGCCCATCTGACCCTACATGATGCTATTCACCTCTATTTCTTCTTAAAGTCCAGTGGCAGGTTTGGTATGCATCACCCATAATTTCTGATTAGTATTTTTTTTATCATTTTATTTGGTACTTTTCATCACAACTACTCAGTCATTCTATTGACATTAGTAAACAAGTTGTAATAGTAACTTAAATATTATATAGCATGATGGAATCACTCATTAATTGAATATTATAAAAGCTGTAGATTAATTATTGCCTTAAGAGATATAGTAGAATCTTATTATTAAGATCAGGTAGTCACTAAGACCAAACCACTGTGAATGGTGTAGCCCATTTGATGACAAATTGGATGCAACTCCCTCCATTAAGAAATATATTTTATAAGTAAAATGAATCAGAAACATTTTGAGAGTAATTTTAAAAAAAATCTTTGCAGATCTGATGTTTCTGAGGACATTTACATTTTTAATATTTTCAAAATACTTTCTCATTCTTTGTAGTTGTTGTTTATATTTTATTCTTTGAAATTATATTTTGCAAGTTTTAGTTTAATGAAAGTTCTGTTGATTGGGCCAACTGCAGATAAATGGGGGTTAGTGATATCTAAAATGGTGAGGTCTTAGGTTTTAAAAATAGTTCTATACTCTTAATGCTTGCCCTTTCCTATGCTAATATAACTCCACACAGTAACTCTCTACCTTGAGTGGCTCTTGTATTGGGTGAATATTAGTAAAAAAATAACTCTAGTCTATTGTCACACACAGAAAAGAATTCAGTTTTTTAAATCAGTAAAAAATTATCCAAAGGCAATTAACATGATACAGTAATAAGTTATGTCTATTAGCAACTTGATCTTTCCGACTTACAAATGAGATATTCCGTTATTATGGTAACACATGGCATTGGGATCAGATAATAACTCCAGTTATCATAGCAACAGAAGACCTCATTACAATAAAGATAAGACTGATTAATATATAAAAATTTAAAAACTGTATTTTATATTGTAATAATCTCCATGTCAAATAGGTCGAAAGAATCAATTCACCAAACCAAACATGAATTTCAGAAATCAATATTTGTGGTAGCCTGCCAGCTCAAAGGGGAGTGGTATACATGCTTTAGCTATGTTAGTTATTTCCCTAATCACAATAAAGATACACATTTTATTTTTATATCTGGCATATGTCTTTGAATTGGTTAGTTTCATGCTGTAATTCTAACTAAAAATTTTCATTAAAGTAAAGAATTGCAAAGAGAAAAACATGAATTCCAAACAAATCGTTTTTCTTTGGTTTAGAAAACTAACCAAGAATAATGATGAGGTAAATCATGCAGACCATTGTTATTGAATTTGTTTCACACGAGATGAACCACAAAAATGATATCTTGTACACAAAATAGGCTTTATCTAATAAATCTTCACTTTTGTACGTGCAAAATCTTCGATATCCCACTGTTTGAATTGATGTGACTAAACATTCAGACATTTCTCGAGGCTATAAATCAAGGGGAGGCTACTCTTTCCCTACTATTGAGCTCAGTTATTGATATATATAAAGTAGAGCTTGAGACAGCACAAAGTTAAGACAGAAGATTGTGGTAAAATGATCGTGTTGCGCCAGTCTTACAAGTAAAGAAGTCCTGCTTGGCTGCCTTGAAAATCAGTATTTGAGAACCGTGGCGTGGTGAAAAATAAGTAAGTAACACCTTGAGTTACAAAAATAATAGCAAAATTTAAAAAATGTCATTAAAAAAATCCACATAAAAACAAATGATTGAATATCAAAGATATTTAATATTTCTGTATGCAAGAAAAAATGCAAATAAAAGGATAAAAAAAACTGCTTTCAGTATATACTAAGTTTAGTCTCCCAGTCATTTTTTTTATTTTATTCTTCATTTATATTTTCTTATTTTATTCTTATTTTTTTAATTTTTTTTTTATTTCTTCCCTTCTTCATTCTCAACTCTCCAACATGACTGATATGACTATCTTGAACACATAATCAAGCTGTCTACTTCAACTTGAGTGAAATAAACGCCATAATTTTCATCATGGCAAATAGAATGTTATTTGTTTAGTTTCATATTCAGGAAATATTGAAGATAAACAAGAAAATGTGCAACATAAAATTTATGATATTTATAAGTAAAATGCAATTGCAAAAAATTAATTAAATATTTCCACAATTTTATGAGGAAAAGGGAAATTTACTTATTTTGTAGCATAATGCTCATAAATAAGTGACATGATTGTGAAATATGCTCACTCTTGTGGTCCTATCAAGGATTGTACTCACTATACTTGGCTAACAAATTTCTGAAGATATTAGACTCCTACTCTTCAGCTTAATGGATGTGTTCTAAGCAGTGGCAGTAGCAACCTCCCTTCCTGCCAATATGGATTTAACCTTTAGGCATTATTTAATTTTACTGAAATTTATCCTCTGTGAATAATTTTCTGTTGTCCAGTAAAGTACTGTCACTCATTTTGTTGAGTAAGATCCTGTTTTATCAATTATTTTTTTTCTAAAGTATGGACAAATTATACAAACATGTAGAAAAACACAAAATGTAGTTCACATATAGATGCAAATATATAGTGACAAGCAAAAGAAAAACTTAGGTATTTAATCAATTTACTTAATTTTTACTAAAAAGCTTTAAGTATTCAACAATGTACTTTCAGGAATGGTGTCTGGATTCATTCAACACTAATACAAATCATATTTGCATGAACACAGTACAAGGGGAAATACTGACCTGAAAAAATTGTGATCCTGAAAATAAGACAAGCAAAGGTATGAACCACTTGATACTCCTTATACTCATGTTCAGTGATCAAACATAGATTGCATAGACTCTGGAGGTTTCAACTTCTCCTTTTAGTGTAGCTAATTTAAGTTTCAAAAGAGGAGGAGTGATTTCAGAGAAGAGGATGAGAATTGTTAACATGAGTCAAAGAAGGAATCAACATGAAATTGTTAAGGAACTTGGAATGTAAAATTCAACCAGAAGAAGCATGCTGATATCAAGGACATTTCGGATATGAAAAAAAATAGTAAACCTTTGAGATTGAACAAAAGAATGAAAAAAAGCTAGTGAGGTTATCAGTAATCAGCCCAGAATTAACAGACCATCATGTTATGGGTGAAGGCAGCATTATTACTGAAGTGCCAATTCATACAGTAAAATGGGTACTATATAAAAGTGATCTAAATAGATGTGTTGCAGCACAAAAGCTATCATTAACCAAAAAACATCAAATAAGACAAAAGAATATACATTATGGGATAAAGGAAAAATGGGCAAACATGATATACAGTGATAAATACAAAATAGAACTAAATTTTGTTGCAAGAGGGTATGTCTTCAAATTCAGTGGTAGAAGTTTAATAGCTTGGGACTACATCAAAAGCGATGCTTAATAAAAAATCTATGAAATACTTGTAGGGATACAAAAGTTAACCTCCTTTACATTGAACAGTGAAAAAATATGTTAATTTTCTGAAGTTCCACCAATTGCCAGATATAACATAAGGTGAAATATTCCAACATGATGGATCACCTTGCCATACATCATGTGTAGCAAAGAAGTGTCACACTGATGAAGACATTGCAGTGTTACAAGACTGATTTGCACAAAATCCTCTCCTTAACATCGTTGCACCTCTTTGGAGAGAATTGAACATTTGGATCGATAACAGAAAGCCAAAGAACTTGCAGAGGTTTTGAGTTTACTGTCAAGAGGAATGGCAGAACATTTCTGAAGAAAGAATTTTTAAATTGTATTCCTCCATCACATGTTCAAGTTGAGATTATAGACTTTGCCAGTGAGAGCTATACTCAATACTGATTATAGTTTTCAATGTCCTTAAATATATAAATAGATTGATTTTGAGAAATTTTAGTTTTTCTTCCATCAAGAAGTAGTTAATTTTACATTTCTTCTAGTGGCTTCTAATTTTTACATGCTTTATTTTCAATATTGCAATGTGCTCAGTTATTGTTGTAATTTTGGTTAATCCTTGTTGCCAAAATGTTGTAACCTAGGGAAGGTTACTGAATAGAAATCAAATGAAGATTGGTAAGGAATGATAATACTTAGGGCAAGAACAACACATAAGATTTGTCAGTGGCACATAGAAGTAGTCAACTACTAGAAGTGAGTCAAGTGAATTCCACAATGAATCTCCAACTGCAGGACCCCACGTGGTTAGATGTGGCACAAGGCTGAATTTAATGTGGAGCATCTGAGCCTGTAGGTTCGGCCAAAAAAAACATGACCTGATATTCCTTGTAGATACCGTATAAAATGGGGTCAGGTAGCTGTTTCCCAAGACAAGAATCTGCCCTTCAACATAGCCTCATTTGGGGATCCTCTCTGCCCGGAGGTAGAGAGTTTGACCAGCACAGCTGGAGACAAATCTCCAACTGCAGGATATCTACCAACCACACCACACAGTCAGATGTGGCACAAGGCCGAATTTAATGTGGGAGTTCCGAGCCCGTAGGATCGGACAAAAATTTCCTATATAAAACGGGGTTGGGTAGCTGTTTCCCGAGACACAATTCTGCCTTTTGACATACCCTCGTCTGGGGATCCTCTCTGCCTGGTAGCAGAGAGTTTGACTAGCACAGCTAGAGATGAATCTCCAACTGCAAACCAACATACAGTATTTACTACTGTATTTATGTGAATGGAGATATACTCATTATCGTCCATAGGTATGCTACAACAGTAATATATTTCACCATGATTGCGAATATGACAACTTGTATTATGGTTTTGAAGGGCTACAAATACTACTTCTGAAAGTATATTGTATACAAATTTTAGGAAACTGATAATTTTGGCTTGCCACAGTATATATTAATATTATTTAAAATTTGCTATATTTATATTTATTTGTATCCATAAATGGCATTCTGTTAGGGTGTCTGTGTGTTTGTTACCTTGTTACCTCATCCTGAGCAAACCGTTCGTCCGATTAGCATGGAAATTCACACACAGACAGTACAAACCGCCATGCAAAGCTCCAATTCCCAAGCACACCTTCACAGCCTACCTGCCTTACAGACGACCGTGAAATTTGTCTCCCATTGTTACTACATCGCGCCAGATAAACACTTCCTTCCACCTGCCTTCGGCGTATTCGCATGGTTGCTTGCGTTTTCTGTCAAACCCTCCCGTCTACTGCCACTGTCATCTCCATTACACCACTACCATCTATGCTGTGGAGGCATCAATAATTGTGTTAAGCGCCCCCCAGGCAAATGCATCGCCGATGCTGCATCCATTCCCAACATTTTTGAATAGCTGAACGCTACAGGGAGCTTGCAATGACATGCGCTTTCCCTAGGTTTCAGTGTTCAGTTCTGTCATACAGCTGATCACCAGCAGTGCTTCATGAAATGCATCACAGATATCACTCTTCACCTTTGTTTGTGGAATTAGTTTGTAATCTCTGTACTGGCCTTAGCCAGGTTTCGCCTATTGAATTAATCTACACCTGTACAATTTATCTACTGCAAGGAGTTAGCATCGTGGAATCCTTCTGGGGCCAGCCAGTTAATTTCGTCTCTGCCTTGCTTTTTCACACACCTACCTGTTGACCTTTTTGCGGTGGTGCCTTTGCCGTCTTTCACTCAGCCTGTGTTGCGCTTACCGTTGTGTGCTTTTGTGTTTACTGAAGTCAGCTTAAATGGTGGTCAATCTATTTAAAAAAGAGATGATTCAAGACATACTTAGGGGTTGACTTATTTCCAACTCCAAAATTCCCGGCACCTACAATTGGCTGGTGGTGGTACCTCAGGCTCATACTGTGATGCGCTAAGGCAAAACGTACTTACGCTACTGTGTGCTCTACCCGCTGCTTTAGACTCAACACCGAATCATACAATCGCATGTGCTCACAGGGTTGGAGGGGTAAAGTTGAGCGGGGCCACGCAATTCAGGGCATTCGGAGCGGTATTCGATGAGGTCAGTGACGCGTAGATGTTGACACAACGGTTGGCACTTTCAGTTTAAGATGCACAATGCCCCCCTCTACTCTCTGCGGCTACTTCAAGCATCGATTCAATAGGCTGAAACCTGAATGCTGGCCAGTCGGCAATAAGTTCTGAGTATTTCACTTACTTATTGAGCCAGCATCTATTATGAAGTGTGATTTCTGTGGGTGCTTCATTGTAGCTCTGTCTACCAGTAACTTCTATGGTACAACACTTCAAACTTTACGGAAGGTCAAATGCTGCGCTGCAAGCTCCATTCCTTTACTGGGTTTTTCCCAAAACCGTAACATCCGCAGCAAAACCGACAACAACAGCTACTCTCAGTACTCCCATTTCACAAACCATTGCGCTTAACACAACTATTGACCCCTCCATGCAGCTGTGATGACCTATGTTCATGCGCTGTGACAATTACCGAGTGTGTGCGTGGGGGGGGGGAGTCTTGTGTGTTCGTCCGCTGCGTTTCCTGGTGGGGAGGCATTTCATCTCACCATAGGAAATGAAGTCAAATCAGTCTTGGTTCAATCAATGGATACTCCAGACTTATGCCAAAAAAAAAAAGGAATGGACACATATTCACCACTAGGTCAAAGGCTTTCCAACAAGACTAAGCAAGCCATACTTAAGTAGGGTCAGGTAGGTGAATGTGTGCAAACTGGAGTAGAGCAGCTTTGCCGACCACCGACGCTGATATGTTAAGCGAGTCCTACCATGAAAACGCAACCACTATTTTACATTGCCAGAATTAAAAATCTTGACCGATTATGAATGGTTGGCAGTCTTCGGGTAAGCATGGAGAAGCAACACAGCAGCCACCTATTGCAACTGGTTTCCCTTGATCTCATTTATTTTGCTACCAGTGAGATTCCCAGCCTATCAATGATCTCAACCATTGCAGATATGTGCGTAAGTTCAATAATTCAAATCCCAAAGCAATTTATCTACATAAAACGCCGGGCTTTACTGTTAGTTTTTAATAAATATGAAGACTAAGAACACTAAATTAGTTTATTCTAAAATCCCCTGGGATTGACTCTAGAGTGTTCTTAACTACAGGAAGGTAAGTGGTACCTGAGGTGATCATAACAATTAAAATATAACCAGTGTGAAATTTATTGTAATAAAATTTTATATATTTTGCCAAAACTCTGTTAAAGTAAAGATAGATATGTTGTGCTATAAACCTCCTTCTTATAGAAAGTAATGTAGAAAAGCAAACAAATGAAGTTCTTATTTAATCTTGCAGTAAATATAATCTACTTTAAAATTATTTACTTAAAAGCTGTCATCAGCAGCCATTAAACTTGTATTTATAAAATTTCTGATATTATTAGCATAATACCCATAAAAAAACATGATTATGTTTGGATTAACATTTCTACTTAGAATTATTGCAGTATCAATGCATTCTTTATAGGATCAAAGTGTTATATCTAGCTATTTCAACAGTAAAATGATGAGACTTTCCTGTCAATCTATGCTTAAATTTATGAAGTCAAGATACGAAGAGGAAAGCTCATCAGAACAATTGCTATGAAAATATTTATAGAAAAGGCACAGGAAAGCTACATTATGATGGTGGGAAACATTAGGTCAAAAGGACACAATGGGTTACTCTTCTGGAGCTTAGCATCAGTCATGCTAATAGAAGGCAAAAGTGCATTTCTAAGATGATTGAAAGAGAGCAGTTTAGTTTTGGAGACGTTAAAATTAGCAAGTCATTCCTTGCCCAATTAACATATGGGATGTATTGGACCAACAAGTTCACTTTTCAGAGTCTTCACTATGTACCTTGCAGCAGTTAAAGGACCTGCTGTTAATATGCCTATTCACTTAGCTATTGGATGACCATTAACTCCCATAATAGCAGACATATACATGAAATACGTCAAGGAAATTGCTGTAGAAAGTCACTGTTAAAGCCAACCAGATGCCTTAGACATGTAGTTGATACTGTCATACACTGGCCCAAACAGGAAAATATGAAAGCCCTGCTGGAATTCAGTAAGACCTTCCTTACAATTCTTTTTATTGAAAAAGGAAACGGCAGATCAACTGGCTTTCCTAGATTTACTAATGCGTGAAAGTTATGTTTTCAAGACAACATTCATTAGATAATACATAAACTTGAATTCCTACCATCTATATGGCATCAAGAAAGAATTTGTCCATTGCCTACAACATTGGTCCAAAGTCATAAGTAGCACAGCCCAAACACATCCAAACAGATGATCTGCAATAGAAATATCCTTCAAGGTAACAATTACCTTACATGCATAATATCAACTTCCACCAACAGAGACAAAAGTGTCAAGGACAATCATAAACCATTTGCCATGTTCTGTCTACTATATATATAAGGAGTATATTTCAATACATTCAGAGGAGCAGATCTCAAAAATGACCTTCAATCTGTTGTCAACTGGGACAAGAAATGGCTTGTTAATTTAAATGCCTCCAAAATAAAACTGCTGTCTTTTAGTCATCTTAGAGAAGTATTCTTGCCCGCCATCAGTATGGGGTTGCATTAAATATTGCTGCCACATCTAGAGTTCCTACTATATAACTCAAGATTCTGGACAAAATACAAAGATGGGTCTGCAATGTTATTCGTCCTGACTTGGCATTTTGGCTTCAGTCACTTTAACATAGCTTCCTTGTGCTTTTCTATAAATATTTTCATGGCAATTATTCAAATGAGCTTTCCTATTTGGTACCTCAACCTAGCATAGTACTAGATTAGCAGATAGGTAATTATTTTACTATTGAATTGTAAGTTCTATTCTAATAGTTTCTTCTCTCAGAGTTCTCACCTATGGAACTCTCTTCTGGCTTCTTGCTGTCCTGTCAATTATGATCTTCAAAAATATAAATGGAATATCAAGTCTTCTTGAAACCTGCTCTTTTTATTGTTCTTTTGCCTCAATAACATTTTCTCACGTAACCCCTTGCCACTTAGTGGTATTAATGCCTTACTTGGGGTGAAATGATAAAAAAGTTTACAGTCCATACATCAGGGTGGCATTCAAAAGCAGTTCAAATCTTTGGAGATATCTCTCTTGAACCATGTTCCTCTCAAAAGTGACCATGAAGAAGAACTGTAAGACAAGTAGGAGTGAAGGATCATGAAAAGTCTACAGTCCAGAGAGAGTCATTGAAATCAGGCAAGACTGTTTAGGTATGAAGAGGAAAAGGTGTTCATCAACCCTGTGGAAGGAAGTCAAGATAATAGAAAACAACACTGGAAAATAAAACAACTGAAAGAATTTGTGCACATGTTATGCTCTGACAACCTCTGAGTTGATCTAGCATGAGCACAATCTGGGAGCCTCTGATTAAACAAAACACTCGAAGATTCCATGGCTTGAGTTCAGGCATTTTTTATTTAAAGCTCCAAAATTGTACCACTGGATTTCAAAGAGACATATAATCTCATTGGTTAAAATATTTAGCTCCTTGGAAGTTGTGTGTTCAATCCCGGTCTGACAAGGTAAAAATGGCAGCCGATGTCCAAAACGACCTCCAGTTCATCATTAACTGGGGCAAAAGATGGCGTTGATTTTAACGCCTCCAAAACTAAACTTCTCTCCATTAATAATCTGAGAGACTCCTCTCTGCCTTCCATCAGCATGGCTGATGCTAACCTCGAGAAAAGTGACTCATTGTGCCTTCTTAGACTAACATTCTCAACTGACATGAAGTGAAAAAACTATATTGAATCCATTGCTGCCAAGAAAGTCGGTTCAATGTGTCATGCTAGACAATTTTTCTCTCCAGAATCTATCTTACATATCTATAAGTCTACCATTCGCCTATACTTAGAATATTGCTGCCCAATATGGTCTGGTGCCTCTGCTTTTACCTTGAACTCCTTGATAAAATCAAAAGAAGAATCAGCAATATTATTGGTCCTGATCTGGTGGCTCAGCTTCAGTCACTTTTCCACTGCCATAATGTTGTCTCTCTATGTCTTTTCATGCTAATTGTTCAGATGAGCTCTTCATTATGGTAACTAGACTTCATGAATTTAAACACAGTACTAGACTGGCATCGAGATCTCATAAATTGACAGTTGAGCTGGATAGATGTAGCTGTAAGTTCTATGCTAACAGTTTCTTTTCTTGCACTTCTCACTTGTGGAATTCCTTTCCAGCTCCATGCTTTCCAGACAATTTTATACTGTAAAAATTTAAATGAAACATCAATTGCTATTTACTGTCCTCCTGATTACTCTTTCCACTTATTATTAATGTTTCTGTTCCTAATTCCTCCACACCCTTGTGTTTTAGTGGCTTTGCTGCCAATTAAAAAAAAATGCCTGGATTAAGTAGTGTGAAAAAGTGTTGGTTCCAATCTTAGCTGGGAATGACTGCAAAACACTTCCCTCTCCCCAATTTATAGGCAAAAGCATGCAAATGCATGCTTGGATTTCTTCCTAGCCTATAAAATAGGTTAGTTCTCACTTTCATATGATTCAGTATCAGTCTGACTTGTCTTGTAGTCAGAACACTATGTTCATTTATTTGAAATTGCTCTTGTGTCAATCCCAATTCTTAGTTTCTGAAATTTTTGGCACATTACTGTTGCTTTGACTTATTACTGTTAATTTGCCTTATATATATTGTTTACTTGCTTTATATTATTTTTTGCCCTGTTCTTTTCTTTTTGTTGCTATTGTTTATGACAAACTTTGTAAATTCTGTTAGTTGGGCAGTTCTGCCATTTATTTACATTTAACCATGGCCACACACTCTACAAAATGTCATATACTCTGAAAAGTTGTATATTTTAGAAGAAATAGACAAGTGATGCAAAGGGGAATAAATCTGGTGTGCATTAACTGATATCAGTTATCTCCCCTAAGCATAGCAAAGCAGAATGAGAACAATCAACCTATATGGATTGAATAAAGGGTTTGGTTCAAAATTCTGAAAGGTTTTCTGAGTGCAACAGACACCTGAAGAAGACTGAAGGATACAACAGCTAGGACATTATGAGTATAAAAAATATCAATAACTTAAAATCTTGTGTCAGCAAATAAGTTAGAAGCTATATCATTAGAAACAAAAAAACGGTGCTGAACTGCTATGTAATATCTAATCTCTATGGCAGCAAATACAGGACAATTTCCTCATTGATGGAGAAGAGACTTGATGTGTAAGATGTGGTTCTACTAATAAATGCTAAAAATACCATGGATAGAACATGTAAGGAATGATAATTTTTTAAGGAAAACGGGAACAACAGGGAAACTTATACTTGCAATCAGAAAGAGATAAATGAAATTTCTGGGACACTTCATTTTTTTTTTACAATGATGTTCACCTTGTACAAGGTCCAAGAGCCATTCAAAGTAGAGGATTACAGAGTAAAAGGCACAGTTTATGGGGATAACAGTTAACCCTTGTCTTGAACTGGTTAAGAATAAAGAAAGAGTGCTGAGAGAACACTTGCAGGACATATTGAAGGCTAGAAAAGCATAGGTAACTAAGTAACTTATTCAATGAACAAAAGAAAAGTGGTATGATAAAAGCTAAAAATTACTTAAAGCAAGCAGAGATGGGAAATTGTAGCAGGCCTACATCCTGAAAGGACTAGGATCATAAAAGAAAAATATTACTAATAAAAACCAATATAACCTGAAATTTATATGACGATAAATATATCTCAAAGATTTTATCAACATAACTTGATTACTGTAGGAACACAGAAGGCAATTATCTTTCTTTTGACAAGAAGAATTTCCCAGAGGAAAAAGTTCCAAGAGGCCCTTAAGATTCATATGACAGCCCATTGGGAACAGTAGTTAGTTGCTGAATAGATTTCCACAGGCGAGTATGTAAGTCTGAAGCATATGAGAAAGATATGAAAAAGATACCATAAGGCTGTACTATGTGTCTATTGAGGGATTACAATTAAAACTTTTCCACATAGAGTTAGCTTCCTTATATGTGCTTAAATTTCACCATGTGGAACAAATTGTTACTTACATATGTGTACTGCATGTTTGATATGACATATGTGTATACTCATGTTTTGCATATAAAATGTTTAACTCATTTTTGGAGTTCATCTCTTTGTATTGTTCTCAGCCATTGCAAAAGGTTGACAAACTGTAGAAATTGAATTAATGAACCAAATCTAAAAAGATCTTTTTTAACAGACTGACTTTTTGCCAAGTATGCAAAAGGATTTAATGAAAAAAAGCTGTGGGAGAGGAAAAGAAAACAAATTAAAAACAAAATAAAATCTGACAAAACAGAAAAGGACAAAGTTTGTCAAAAGTTGTATAAAAATAAACAAAAAATAAACAATAAGCAATAAATCCACAAGCGAATCAAACAATAACTACAACTTAAAAGTTTTTTCACAGTTTTTTGGATACATAATCACAAACAAAAAGTCATTCTCTATTAGGAATGATTATTTATTGCAATATAATAACAATTCTGGCACAAGGCCAAAAGGGGAAGTAGAATTCAACACTAAGTATGCTAAACCAAATCTGATTCCCTTCCCCAAATTTATAGACAAATTTTACAGTTACATACTACAATTTCTTCCTAACCAATAAAAATAGACAATTCTTGGTTACATTTCCCATATTTTTGTTCTTTTGTCTTGAAGTCAGAACACTCTAACCACATGATTGTATCCCTTTGCCTTATTACTGTTGCTTTGTCTAGTTTTGACTAATTTATATATTGTTTGTTCTGTATTATTTTGCCATTCTTTTCCCTCCTTTTCTTATTGTCTATTGAGAACTTTGTAAATTCTGCTTGTTGAGAATTTTGCTAATTACACTTAACCATGGCCAATTACTCCACAGTTTCTGATGTTAACAAAATGGTTATAATAATAATAATAATTATTATTATGAAAAATTCATCATTTATTCAGGATTTGTTTTCCATTTATCCAAATAGAGATTAGAGTTTTTTCTAAAAATGTTCAAATTAAATGATGATTCCATAAAACATTATTTGACATTGTTTCTTATCAAGGATCCAAATTTTATTTTATTATTTTCTTTCTATATTTATTGACTTAATTTTCTTTTTACCCAATGAAATTATAATATTTAATATGAAAACATTAAAGAAAACGCGTTATTTAATTGTTATCTCCCTTTAAAAAGCATATTTTTTTTCATTTGTTTTATTTTCATACAACCTGCTTTTATTTATTGACTAGTTCAGTAAGTGCCTTTCACTGAAAATGCTTCAATCCATTTATGCAGTATATATATATATATATATATATATATATATATGAATGGATGCTTTAAGAGAAACCTTTTATCTCTATTTTGCAAAGCAGAAACTCTTTCAAAAATCAATATTGTAAAGAGGTTTTGAACATGATAAGTCATCAGTTATTATAAATAAATAGGATTATTTTATTAAAAAAAAACAACAAATAATGCATATTCCTATATTGAAAAGCCTTTTTGCTCACTCAAGTTTCTATGAAGTCTTTATGCATTAAATTTCCAGATGTGACAAAATCAAATAAAAGACAGACTTATTTTTCTGTGAAATGTTTTTGTTCAATCCAGAGTTGTTTTTTCTTTCACTTTACTTTGTTCATGAACAGTAATGAAAAAAGACCCAAACAGACCAGGCAACAAACTTAAATCATTAAAAGCCTGGATTAATATTGCACCAGTGTATCATACTTTAGGAATCCTGTGTATCTGCAATTTCTCTCACTGCTATTGCCAATAATCCACACATGCAAAAAGGCAATATGTATCCACACATATATATATGTTTGGAAAATCTATGACAAGGTGGAAAAGATCTTTCATATGAAATGTTTCATTCTTTAGGACTTCATCAGACTAAAGTGATGTTTATATTGATGTGAATATACATGTGCATGAAGGAAAGGGCACACTGATATTCTAAATTTAAATTTATTTTTTCTTTAATATGTATTTGTGTATATAGTATAGCTGATTCCCTTTAATTCTCCTTTTCTTTTTGTTTATGTTTCCATCACTTTTGTTATTAAATATCCCACATTGTAATAATAGAAGATCTGCCAAGAAAGTTATAAGAATCTGAACGTAAATTTACTGTTGGTTATACAGCAATTAAAACATTTTCTATGCATTTTCATCTTAGTAAATTACTTTGTCTTTTAATTAAAATAGCATTTTTGAATCAAAATTATGGTCAGATTCATTACCGGGAGCAACTAATACATTGTGTGTGTTATTTTGTCCAAAATCCTTTTAGATCTGATATAGAAAAAAATTGTATATATCATTTTCCAATATATATATATATATATATATATATATATATATATATATACACACACACATAGATACATATATATACATACATACATATATATATATGTATATATATATATATATATATATATGTATATATATATATATATATATATATATATATTTATTGCATCAAATGTTAATATATATATATATATATTTATTGCATCAAATGTTAATATATATATATATATATTTATTGCATCAAATGTTAATATATATATATATATATGTATTACATCAAATGTTAATTTTAGTGGATACCTGTATTTGAGTAGATACCACATTCTTTTTAAACAGTGTGTATTATGTCCACCATCCTGTGCACTGTTTTCTCATTAAAAAAATGTGCTTTCTGGCTGGTTATGATATCATCCTTTGTAGGAGAAATCATTGTCTGATTTGGTGTGCTTTAGACCTCTCAGCCACAGAAAGCGTCATAGCCCAGTAGGCTGTTGCTGGCCTTGTTTTAACAGTTGAATGAAGGCATTTACAGCTAATCCTCTTCAGAGGAAAGGGAAGCTGATGTTTTGGGCAGGAGAGAAAGCATGCTCCAAACAAAAAATAAAACAATATCATTAAGAAAATTTGAATGCAACTTAATTACAACAATGGTAGCAATTAAGTAAAGGAAAAAAAAGGTTCTCAGAAGGGTTAGAGTGAGATCATAAAAGTATAAAGTTTTGGAAAATATATGTTTATGTATATTTATGGATATAAGTAACTCACTTGGGTCTATTTGATTTAATGAGTTGTTTTTTTAATGGTATATCAACTCATTATGGGTCATTTATTGCTGAAATTTAATTTTCTTGGAGCTTTGAATTAATACAAATATGATATATGTTATTCTACTTTTACAATTGAATACATGGTAGATAATACTCAGCTTTTGTGCATATACATGTTTTTGTAAACATGATTATTAGAGTAGGTGGTATGTGTGTTTTATGTTGTAGGTTTGTTGAAGTTATATTTTGGAATACAGTGATGTCTTTAAGAAATTGTAGGATATTATATAGATTAATGTCATGAAAGAGTACTTTCATATTGGTTGATTCTGTTTAGCGACATATCCACTTCTATAGGTTATTTAATGTTAAAATCTAAATTTTTTTTATCACAATTTTATGACTTCAACTAAATATATTTTGAACACAATTGTATGCCTTTAACTACAGATAAAATGTATTGTTGCTTATTTTACTATAAATAGGTGTTGCTAATTTTTTTATATAAAAATATATTGCTAGTATTTTTACTATAAAAATGTATTTTTATACTTTCGTAGTGTTTTGTCTTTGTTTGAGGGTTCATTATTTTCCCATAGCTGGGACCCTAACAGATGCTACTACGCAGGTCATGGTGAACCAGGGAACAACAGCAATTAAGAGGGGGTCCCATGCTCCTCAAAACCTCCAATCTCCCAATCAGAGGCCTTGTTGCTCGATGTAGTTTATTGTCATATATTCTGTGGTAGATGTAGTTGGCTGCTTGGGCAAGTATTTTATTTCACCTGTATCGATCTCTCAGTATGGCATGAGTGCCTGAATGAGAAAGGCTCTCTTCGGCATGGTGTGAATAAGTGAATGCACTATGTACACTCCTGTGTTTGCTTGCTGTGGGTTGTTTTTGTCTCTTTTGGCCCATTTTTATATAGTCCAGAAATGCACTATATACAGGTATACACTAAAAATAATGTGTGAAGTAATCAAAATTTAGATTAAAAATACATTCATTAATTTTTCATAAGTAAAAAATATATATAATTTAAACAACAATATTCAACAGTTAAGTGAGCAAGTTTATTTAACATATATATCTTTGTTGTATGTAACATGTTCCACAATGCACTGATGCTACACTTTCATCCTAAGGTGAAGTTCTAGGGAGCAACACACTGATTCCAGGCATAGTGCACAGATACTACACTCTGATCTTGTATTTATCTTAACCACAGAGGTAATATGTTAAACAGGGTTGATTTAATATGTGGTGGCTTCTGTCAGGAAATCAATTTACAATGAATTTACTTAGGAAACTGGACCGCCACCCTATTAACTTCTTTAGAAGAAAAAAAATAATTGATATAAGTGGTTTGAAGTGTCTAATCTATAGTAATATGAAAAATGGTAATAGTCAAATTAGCCATTTCATTATAAGGAAACATTTAGCATTCATTGACCAAGCAGTCAGTGTTATGTTCAGTTAAAATTTATAAAATCTTTCTATTAAAACAATTTTTCAAGAAAATAAGCACATCCCATTTCCCATCTCACTTGTAATCATCCATTACAATAAAATAAACGTTTTTCAGCCCTAAAGCTGAATGAGTCAAATAGAGCTTCATAAGCTTTTACTTAGTGTTGTTACTATATTACAAGTTTTCTCAAGTCCAGTAATTGTTATCACGCTTCCCAATATCGATGTGGGTTTCCTTCCTAACCTTTCATTTGAAGTGGTGTGAAACATTAACACCTTGATTGCATCATTATTTTATTTTTTTAAAATGAGTATTTCTAGTTACAGTGGCTATTTTAAAGATCCACCAAAATAGGCTTCAGAATTTTACCATCAAAATTTTTTTATTGTACAAAGGTGCTTTTTTCATATATTGTTCTCAATTACACACTCCAAATTGCAAAATTTAAAAATAAATAAATCATGCGGCATGTGCCTATAGGGGGATCAATTTACAATGAATTTATACAACAAACTGGACCTCCACTCTATAAACTTTTTTATATATTTGTGATTTGGGTGCTTAATCTATAGCAATATGAAAAACAATTTTAAAAGAAATTATTATTTCTGATCACAGTGCTTATTGTAACACTCAACTCAGTAACATAGCTAGGCAGGGCAGTTCCACTCTTGGCAATACTTATGGGGAGTAGTGCTTTTGGGCCTGCTGTATAAGCCTGTATAGAAAAAGCAAGAAATATTACTTTGTAGAAATTTGTAGTTTTCATTTTAGAAATAATGATGGTCCTTATTTTTTGTCCTTTTTAAATTTTTTTCTTATAGGTTGATTTTTCTTTTTGTTTAACTGTTAAATATGTTTGGTGTGTTTTTAAGCATACTAGTATATTTGAGTATGTGAAAATAATATTATAATGGTACACAAACTAGTTTTAATATATATATCTATATTTAAAGACATTTATGATATGTTTAACGTTCTTTTTATAGATACAAGTATTTAAGCAAATGCTCTGTTTATAATTTATGCTTGTATCTATAAAAAGAACGTTAAACATATCATAAATGTCTTTAAATAAATTGTCAGACTCTGTCCAATTCAAAATATCTATCTATCTATCTATCTATCTATCTATCGATATATATATATATATATATATATATATATATATATATATATATATAGGGAGTCACTCCGCAATATTTTTTATTTTTTGTGAGGTTTGGCTGCAGGGTAGGGGAAGGTGTAGCAAACTTAAGGGCTGTCCTGGTTAGCACATACTCTAGCTACGCCACTGACTCCACTGGAAATGTGTTGCAGAATTTTGCTACCAAACATGGTTCTCTCTGGTTCCTTATGATGGAATAAAATTTAACTTATTCACTTAACTTTTAAAGACTAAGCATCATGACATTTTTGTTTTTTGTTGCATTCATTCACTCGTTCCTCGATCATCTTACGTATTTCTTTGCTGACAGCAAGTACAAAATTATCTCAATAAACAGATAAATACAAATATTAATATTGAATGTAAGTAACCCTGAAAACATGCTTGGAGGTAATCAATATTCAATTAGCAAATAAGAAGTGTGATTGATTTTCTTCATACTTTGATGCTTATTCCTGTCTTCCTAAGAATATTTCTTATTTGTTAAGCAAGTATTGATTACCTAAAAGCATAAGTTACTTTCATCTTTTATATTTGAATTTTGTCTGATAAACAGACCACTAGACATTGGCAGGGCACACATTCATATGTAAATATAAGTTTTATATTTAGATTATGTTTTGGATATCACATGTAACTTGAAGAGAAAATAATGGCATGATCATATAAAAGGTCAGGAAAGAAACCCCATTAAAGAATAATAACAGTTAGTGGACTGGAGAAACCTATTTTTATGAAAAATTGTTTGAAGAGAAAAATTTTATAAGTTTCAACCGAAAGTAATACTGGCTGCTAGGTCAATGAATACCAAATGTTTCCTCATGATATGTCCTGGAAAGGGATATATTTGTTTGAAGTAGCTAAGTGATTTTGGCTACTGTAACCGAGTAGGACAATCTAGCAGGTAGCCGTAATTGACTGGTACTCGTTGTAGTCGTAGGCAATAGGCGTAGTCCAATAGCATCTTCAATGGTGTCCACATCAGCCTGTATTTATGGCTGACACCAGCCAATCATATTACTGTGAGGGGGAACCCAGGTGTTATGCATATTCATTACATCACCTCCCCCATAGCTAAATTTTCCCGTGAAATTCAGCTTCAGTATTTTCTCTTTTTAGGGTCTGGACTTAATCGATTTACTTTTTTCCTAAGTCTTTTTTTGCCTCAATCCTCCTTGCAGTGGTGGCGTTTGACATATTGGTATCTCTGGCCTTGAGTTCGGGGATACCTTCATTGGCGAATGTAAACTTACTGGAACGGGAATTTCATATGCATCCTACCAGACTTCAATTGAAATCTCTTCAGTATTTTCTGTGACCTCTGTAGTGTTTCTCGGTCTCAATTGATTCCAATGTCTTTTGCATCAAAATTTTTCCCCTTTTATGTCATATATGACCTGACCAATTTTTTTAGTTATCAATCCTTCTTCCCAATACCTTATTTCAGCCCTAAAGTTCTTGAAAAAAATTTTGTCACCTGGCTTATATGCTTTAATCATCTGGTTTTCTTTTTTAGCAGTTTTCTTCGCCGGACTAGGCAACAGTCTGTCAAACACAGAGTGTATTTTTCTCTCAAACATTAATTCTGCTGGTGATAACCCTGACGTCGTATTCAAGTTTGGCGTGATTCTATATACTGCCAAGAATTTCTGAATACTTCTTTCATTCGTGTCCATGCCTTGACTTTCCTTCAATGCTTGTTTAAAGGTGTCCACAAATTTTTCTGCCTGTCCATTCGATCTTGGATGATATACTGGCATTGTCACATGATTGATGGACAATGATGTACAGAATTCCTTGAATTCTCTTCCTGTAAACTGCATTCCGTTGTCGCTGACTAAAGTTTTAGGGAGTCCAAAGCGACTAAAAATTTCAATAAGTGCGTTTATTGTATTTGTTGCAGTCAAATGTCTGCACTTAACAATTTCTGGCCACTTAGTGAAACTGTCTACTATAATCAGGTAATAAGATCCATTTATGGGCCCTGCATAGTCGATATGCAACCAAATCCATGGGACATCTGTCTTTGGCCATGGTTGAATCTTTACCGGTGGATCCCTTTCTGCCAGTTGACATCCTCTGGACTGTTTCACCAAATTTTCTATGTCTTGGTCCATCCTCAGCCAATAAGTATAGCCTCTCATTAGAGATTTCATTCCCGAAATCCCTGGATGGCCAGTGTGAAATTCTTTCAGATTTTTCTTTTGTAGAGTTCATGGCATTACAACTCTATCTGCATATAGTAATACCTGTTTGCAGATTGAAAATGGTGACACACTAATTCCTTTTTTAGTTTTCTCATTCAACCAGACTTGTTTCTCATATTTTTAATGAAATCATCGTTCTCCGCTGCTTTTTTCACATCTTCTAGCGTAACCGGTAGTTCTCTAATAGTGTTGCATAACAGACCTGACAATTCACTTTCATCTCTTAGCGCCGCTATTACTGTTTCTTCCAGTGGTTCCGTATATTTAGGTATTAACCTCGACAACCCATCGGCGTGACCTAGCTTCCTTGAAGGCACATATTCCATTTTGAAATTATAATTCAATAGAATTATACCCCAACGCTGTAGTCTATTTGCCGTGTGAGTTGGTATACCTTTTTTTTAACCAAATATTGTTAACAGCGGTTTGTGGTCTGTTTGCAGAGTAAATTCTCTTCTGTATAGGAACCTGTGAAATTTTTTTACAGAGTAGATTATTGCTAAACTCTCTTTTTCGATTTGACTGTAACTTTGTTCCGCGGGTAGTAACGTTCTCGAGGCACGTGCTACTGGCTTCGTAGATCTGTCCTTGAATTTATGAAGCAATACCGCACCTAGTTCCTCATTACTGGCATCTGCTGGTACAATGATTTTCCTCTTTGGGTCGAAATGCACTAACAATAGGTCTGCTAATAGACAGCTTTTCATTTTTTAAAAGCCTGTTTGCATTCTTTCAACCATATCCACTTTGCACCCTTTTTCACCAAATTATGTAAAGGGGCTCTCATATCATACATTTTTGGGATATAAATGCTATAATAACTTACTAATCCCAAGAATACCTGGAGTTTAGCCACATTATCAGGTGCTGGCATATTTTTTATAGCCTCAGCCCTTTCTGGATCCGGTTTTCTTCCTTTACTGTCAATGATCTGCCCTAAATATTTTATCTTCTTTAAGAACTCGCATTTTTCAGCACTCAGCTTGAACCCATATTCCTCAATTCTCTGAAATACTGCTCTAATATATGTTTTGTGTTGGGCCTTGTTTTCACTTTTAATCAAAATATCATCTAAGTATGCAATTGCATACTCCATACCAGCCAACATTGTGTCCATTATTTGCTGGAATAAGCTTGGAGCTACCTTCAATCCAAAAGGAAAGGATTTAATTTAAAAATCCCTTTATGCGTGTTTATTGTCAGGTACTTTGAACATTCTTCACTGACTTTAACCTGAAGGTAAGCCTCCAACAAGTCCAACTTTGAAAACACTCTACCTCCATTTAATTTAGTGAATATATCCTCCGGAGATGGTAGAGGGTACGCATGGTCTTTCAAACAGTCATTTAAACCTGTCAAAAAGTCAGCACACACTCTGATTTTTCGGTTTTTCTTTTTTATATACAGTGTAACCCAGATATAAGAGAGTTGTCAAGACTGGAGAAAAAGTCTCTTATATCCGGGTTTCTTTTATATCCGGGTTTGGTCTGTTATATGTACATTAACACAGGCTCTAATTTGGGACCAGAGAAAATCTCTCTTATATACGGGTTTCTCTTATATACGGGTCTCTTATATCCGGGTTACACTGTATACGGTTGGAGACGCCCAATCTGAGTAATTGACTTTTGAAATTACGCCAATTTTCTTCAACCTTTCTAATTCCTCATTTATTGAGTCTAGTTTTCTTTCAATTCGAAGTTGACTTCTGTTTTTGTGCACAGACCTAGTACTTCTGAAAAAACACAAGGGAATTCACTTTTCAACTCCGTAATAAATCTTTCTGTTTGCTTCGTCTTATAGTTCTTTATGACGTTAACTTTGTTACAGAAAGAATTTACCTGTAATTCCCACAAATTAAACAATACGATCCAGTCTAAACCAAAGAGGTTTACTGAACCAGGGAGCACATACACTTTTGATTTGTGAATTTTTCCTATGAACAAAATGTTACATTTTAATTCACCTTTAAACTTAAGTCTTTGTCCTGACACTCACCTGGCAATTTTGTCTGTTTTAGTCAACGGTGGGTAACTGATTTTTTTCCATGTTTGCTCATTTATCACTGAGATATCACTTCCTGAATCGAGTAATAATTTTATGGTCTGCCCATTTATTTTTACATTGAGGTATTTTCTTCTTTGACCCTCCTCAATTTCGTTTTTAGACAAAATTATGTTTGCCTTTGTTTGAGACTTTGATTTTACTTTTCTCTGTTTTGCCTGACAATGGGAACTTTTATGGCCTACACGCCCACAATTAAAACATTTTTTATTCCTAAAGAAACAATCCTTCTTTATATGCTGTCCTCTACACGAACTGCATATAATTTTTCTTTCTTTCTTTTGTATCCACTTCTGTTGTCTTACAGTTTGTACTTGTGAAATGCTCTTCTCCTCAATCAGAGTATTATCTTTTTTTATATTTATAAGTGGTTGACATTCTTCCATTACTTTTTGTAGCATAATCTTTGGATCCTGTTCCATGATAGTGAGGATTCTTGATCTAATTTCTTTGTCCTTTGGTGTCCTTAGACCCTGCACAAAAATTAGGCACTTGAACATGTCGCTTGACAACTCATTTAATTTAAATGCCTCACGCTGTGTGCTAGCCATACCTGCATACGTGACAAAATCATCCTCCTCTTGTTTTACGATATTTAGACACTTGTATCGTGTATGAAACAGACTATCTCTTTTATCGAAAATTTTCGACAAAATTTCTACTGTTTCACTGAATGTCATTTCTTCTGGCTTCTTTGGGAAGATTAAATTCGCGAATTTTGTATTTTCTACTGTTCCCAACTTCTACAACAATAGAGTGATTTTTTCCTTGTCGGACCATTGTTCGCATCTTTTTGTAAATATTGTTTCAAACCTATGAAAATAAGCTGGAAATGTTGAACCACTGTCAGGGTTGTATTTAAATTCAGAGAGTGAATTTGAAATTCCCTCAGCAGAAAAAAATGTAGAACCTGGTTCTTTTGTTGTCCTAGATAACACGTCTTCCCAAAGCGATTTATTGTCTTTTGCCTGTTCGAATAACTTTTCAAACTTTTCTTGTTGCTGAATAAATTGTTGTGGCTGTTGTTGGAATTGTTGTTGTTGTTGGAATTGTTGCTGTAAAGTGACTTGTAGCATCTTAGTTAATTCCACAATTTGTTCCATTCTGCCAACGTATCCACAAGAAAAAATTTTGCTCCAATTTATATAGACAATAAAATTTTCTAAGTCCAAACAAGAGGGGAGCAATTTCTTACTTTCTGTAAGTGTTGCACAAATTTTTCCTTTTCTAACGTTCCTCGTCAATAAGCGTTAAAACAAAAACAAGGGAAAATTACTTACTTTCTGTAAGCGTCGAACAAGTCTTTCTAACGTTCTTCGTTAGTAAGTGTTGTTGACTGTTACTTTTTAATTTTTTTTTGTTTTAACTTGTGAGGTCGTTTTGAATCTCATCGCCAATTGATATGTCTCGGAAAGGGATATATTTGTTCAAAGTAGCTAAGTGGTTTTGGCTACTGTAACCGAGTAGGACAATCTAGCAGGTAGACGTAATCGACTTATACTCATTGTAATCGTAGACAGTATGCTTAGGCAATAGGTGTAGGCAATAGGTGTAGTCCAATAGCGTAGTCAATGGCGTCTTCAATGGTGTCCACATCAGCCTGTATTTATGGCTGACACCAGCCAATCATATTACTGTGAGGGGGAAACCAGGTGTATGCATATTCATTACATCACCTCATAAGGAAACGGCTAATATTACAATTGGTATTACCATTCTTGGCCCTTGTCTTCTTGAACCCCGTTCCTTTATTTTCCTTTCCTCACTTCTCACTAAAGTCTTTTTTTTCACTCCCTGTAACCCGTAACCCTCTGCATCCTTGTGGCATTGTTGTCTTGTCTGACTTTTGTCAAGAATCTTATGATATATAATAGGAACACCAGACCAGATATGGCAACAGTATTAAATGCGCAGATGATTGGTAGATTTATAAATGTGCAAAAAGGATTCTCACAAGAAGAATTGTCTAGTACCACACAGTGAACTAACTTTCCTTGCAGTAGACCTTACATTTGATTCAATATAATCACCCCACTTCAAGTTAATAGAAAAATGTGAGCACAAGAAGACATAAAATGTTTTTCTCCTGGAGGTTAGCATCACCCATGTTGATGGCAGGCAGAAAAGGTTTTCTGTGATGATTAAATAAAAGCAGTTTTGTTTTGAAGACATTAAAATTTACACGTCATTCCTTGCCCCAGTTAACAACTGATTGTAGGTCCTTTTTGAGAGCAGTTTCCAGTTTTACTTTGTTGGATTTATTTGATTTGCTATTAATATAGGAATAAATAGTTGTGTAATCTATATAGATAGCTATTTGGAAACAAGTGACATCGGGAAGGTTGTTGATGAAGATTAGAATCAGCATAGGTCCAGGGATAGATGTGGTGTAATAGATAATGGCTTACAATTCCCATTGAGTTCATTATATTCACTTATGTGCAAAAGGTATGAATCCATCTCTTCTCCCTTCAGCTATGGGTTAATTAGTAATAATTATATCACTACTTATTATCTCCAAAAAACATTCTTACAATCTAAAAGAATATTTTCTGACTTTAAATAACCTGCAAAGATTGATGGACTATAGAAAATGAATGAATCGATCATATGACCTTCATTAGATGATTTGTTGGGAATGATTGGATTAAGCTAAATATTTGTCCAGAGACACTGTAGACCTTGAGCTTGTGTAGAAGACCACCATGCCAAAACTTACTGAATACTTTTGAGATATCTAGAACCACAGCATAAGCTTTGCCATTCTTATCTAAAGCTTGTTAGACAAATTCAGCGATGGCCATTAACACATCAACAGTAGACCTGGAGAAACAGAAGCCATATTGTTTATCCAAAAGGAGGTCATGTGAAGTAAGATGCTTAACCAATTTGGTGTTGATTAGAGCATCTAGTACATTGTCAAAAAGTGGTAAGAGACTAATAGGGTGATTATTTGAGAGGTTAAATAGTTCCTACAGGGGAGAACTTCCAACAAGCTGGAAAGCAAGAAGTAGTGAGATGTTTATTGTAAAGTTTGGAGAGATAAAAATTATATTCACTATATTGGAGTGGAGACAGAGATAAAGAAATAGATATTGGTGTAGAAAGTGAATTAAGGGTGCTGAGTTCAATTACTACTTGATTCTGTTTCATTAACTTCACACTAATGGCTTTTGAAAAGGCATGAATCCACCTTCCTCCACCTATGGGTTAAATAGTAAAGCAGGCTAGGCTCTCTTGCCTTGAGGTAGCAGCCAATCTAGAAAAAGGAAAACTGAATTCTAAACCAGCCTGAAGAAGGTTGGGTGCCTCAGGCTATGACTGTAGTAAATGTGGTGCCTCTATGACACTAATGGGCTACAGGAGATGCACACCTTCACTGTACATTGATTTTCTTATATTTCTGTACAATAGAGAAAGACCTGAATCATTGCTGGTTCTGTGCCTATGGCAATGACTATATATCTATGGCAATTGTTCTGATTAACTTTTCTCTATGGTACCTAGACTTTATGAATTTAAGTGCAGTACTAGATTGGCAACAATGCCTCATCATTTTACAATTGAATTGGCTAGATGTAACTGTAAGTTCTTTGCTAACAGTTTCTTTTCTCACACTTCTTGTTTCTTGCTTTTCAGCCAACTTTGACTTTCAAAGATTTAAATGCAATGTCAATTGTTATCTACTGTCTTTTTTATTCCTCTTCTTTTATTGTTCTTGCTCCTTAATAATGTTTCTCATTTTCTTGTTCTTTCACACACAGTAACCCCTTGCATCTTAGTGGCCTTATTGAATGGCTTGCGGTTAAATGATTAAAAGAAAAATATGAGGTAAATAGAAATAGAGAAGATTACCTGCAAAAAATTATAAGCCTAAAGTTATAAATCAGAAAATGTCAGAGATGTAAATCAAAATCAATCCAACATCAAAGCTCATAACACACAACTACCTACTTCACCCACAAAGAGCACCAAGTAATCCTGTGGTTCAGAGTTCTTTTATTGGGGTAATAATGGTTGTGGTTAGCTGAGACTGATTAGGAAACACAAACAATTTCAAGGCCTACAAAAGTCGACCTGATCTTGATTCGGATTTTCTTTTTCAACAGAGAGCACGGAGAACACAATTTTTTTTCAAGTTAAGACATGGTTTTCTTCTTTGTCACCACACTATACATTGATTCTTTTTTACATTTCTGTACAATACAGAAAAACCTGAATTATTGTTTGTTCTGTGCCTGTGGCATATATATAGCTGTTGTATCATTTTCTCCAAGACTTTACTGACAGGAATCAAAATCCTATCTGCTGTTATATCCATCATTGTCAAGAACTGCCTTCTGTCTCTATTGTGGTGCTTCCTTGTATCTCTTATGACCAAAACTCTGCTGATATGGCCACCCACCATTGTCATCATATAAGCCAAACAATTTTTAAATTTGGTTGAAGTGTCCATAATCAGTAGGTTCTGAAATAAACCACAAATGAGTGTACCATAACTCACAATTCCAAAATGCCTCAAACATAATGCTTTATGCTGTCAGTCTAAACTTCTTAAAGTGCAACTATATTTTCATTTTTCTTGATTTAGAAATAAACAATCCACATATATAAAATGCAATGTGTATTGTGGGGGTATTCACTCACATGATAGGAGTAGTGGTAGTAGAATTTTAGGCTTGTTTTTATAAAGATAAAAATATGAAAAATAAATGTACACAATACAGAGAAGGCATGACAAATTGTATGGTAGTTTCATACGATTTTATTTATATATTTGTGTATTGGCATGTGTATTTTACATTACAATTGTGATAATGTTCATGTTATGAAAGGGAGTATGTTACTCTGTAATATCACAAGTCCTATCATGGAGGGAAGTTATATACGTGTTGTCATCCTGATGGTTCTTGGGCAAAGAGATTGAATCTCATGTCTTTTGGTGGGATGTCCGTATTTCCGGCAGGAACAGTTTTTGTTGCATGCTGGGAGTAATTTTATTATTTTTATTTTTAATTTTATTTATTTTAAATATGGCTTAAATATTATTGTTTAATTTAATTTAATTTTATTTATAATTTTCATTATTATTATTATTTATTTGTAACAATAATAATATCCCTACAGTATCCAGATGTATATTTTGTATGTCAGTAATGCTTTTTACAGAACACACTACACTCTGATCAAATATTTAACTGCCTCCTCATGGGGGTGAGATGTGACATGTGGTCAGTTTCATGTGTAGGCCAAAATGCAAGAACAAAAATTATCCACTCCCTGTAAGCAGTGTTAGAAAAGTGTTGGAATATGCTAACATTATCTTTATATGTTAATAGTAACATGCTGTTTCTGGGTTAGAATCTCCAGGACCAAACTTCTCAGAGTAGAGCTTGAAGGCTGAAAAACTCCCCCATGATCTCAGGATTTATTTTTTTATTTTTTTTTTTTAAGCATATCACCCCGAGCAAGGCCGGTGGCCACTATCACGCAAGGGGTTACAGAAGGGTTGGAGGAAGAGCAGATAGGAGTGGTAAAGGAAGGGATGTGGAGAAAGAGAAGGACGGAGGGCCGATCGAGGTAGGGAGGTTACGGGAGATATAGAGCGAGAGCAGATAGGAATGGAAGATGTCAGGAAGTGGATAGATCAAGGCAACTGGAGATGACGATTGACGCTACACTTAAACTGTTGGAGATTGTATTTGTCAGGGAAACAGTAATAGGGAAGGGAGTTCCATAGGCGAGATGTGCGAGACATGAAGCTATTGGAGTAGAAAAGACGTCTACACCTAACAGTTTCAACGGTGAAGGGGTGGGAACGGGATGCCAGCCTCGTAGGACGCTTGAATTCACGAGGCTTAGGGACAAGTGAAAGCAACTCCTCAGAGCAATTACTGTGGAAGTACTTGTAGAAAAGGCAGAGTGATGCAACATTGCGTCTGTGAGAGAGCGACTGCAGACGAGATGACAGATCAGGGCCAATCACATTGCATATCCGTCTCTGGATCTTATCAAGAACCCCGAGGCAACACGCAGGGGCCCCAGACCATAAATGGCAGCAATACTCCATGCAAGGTCGAATGGTAGACTTATAGACTTGGAGGATCGATTCAGGGGAGAAGAATTTCCTGGCTCGGCACAGGGAACCAACTTTTCTAGCGGTGGATGATGCAATGCCTTCTATCTCTTATTTTCCACTTTATAGGCTTATATATGACTACTTCCACCCACTCTCTTTATTTTTATGCTCTCTCTCTCTCTCTGTGTGAGCAATTACATGTATCCTACTTCTTGCTCTCCCCTCTATAGACTTATATATGTCTACTTCCATCCACTCTCTTTATTTTTATGCTCTCTCTTTTTCTCTCTCTGTGAGCAGTTACATGTTTCTTTCTACTTCTTTCACTCCTCTCTACAGACTTATATATGTCTACTTCCATCCACACTCTTTCTCTCTCTGTGAGCAGTTACATGTCTCTTTCTACTTCTTGCTCTCCCCACTATATGCTTATATATGTCTACTTCTAGCCACTCTCTTTATTTTTATTCTATCCCTCTAATTCACTTTGTTTACAGTTAAATTTCCTTCTACCTCTTGTTCCCCCCTCTATAGGCTTATGTATGTTTATTTCTAATATTTGTCAATTCTCTGTGAACAGTTACATGTCTCCTTCGAGCCCTTGTTCTACCCTCTACAGTCTTATATATGTCTACTTCCACCTAATCTCTCTATCTTTATACTCTCTCTCTCTTTCTCTGATCAGTTACATGTCTCCTTCTACTTCTTGCTCTCCCCTCTATTGGCTTATATATGTCTACTGTTATCTACTCTCTTTATTTTTATTCTCTCTCTCTCTCATTCACCATCTATGTACAGTTACATGTCTCCTTGCACCTCTTGTTCTATTCTCTATATAGTCTTACATATGTCTGCTTCTACCCACTCTCTTTATTTTTGTTCTCCCTTACTCTTTTCAGCTTCTATTAATTCTTTTTTTTTAAACTTCCACTGACAGGTGTTGCATATTTAATAAGTGTACTACATGTCTTACAAATATGCACATTGACTTATGATGATGTATGTTAAATAAAAAGTCCTTTTCCTTGTAATAAAATGTCTGGTTTTATAAAGTGATCCTTGCCTTTATCTTCAGTATTTGGTGTTTGGTACAGGTTTATTGATAAAAGAGAAAGTCCTGATGCGATTTTCTGTTCAGTTGTAATGTCTCTGCAGTAAGAAGAAATCTATTTTGAATTTCCATGTTTATCTATCATTACAGTACATCTTGGTTCACCGTGCTTGGCATTTTATTCTCTCTTTTTTGATTGAAATTTGAGATAGTATATAAGAGAGGAAGAAGGGGTGAAATGAGAAGGTGGGTGTAGAATAGTTAAGGAGGAGAAATAGGAAAGGTTTAAAAAGAAAAAGAAATGTTAAAAGAGGGAGAAGAGAAGAAGGCAGACGGGGAAAGAGGGTAAAAAAGAAAGAATAAATTGGATAATGCAGGAAGAAAGAGATAGAAAGAAGATGGGAGAAGTAAAGGAGAAGTGGGGAAGAAAAAAGAAGGGAAAGAATCAAAGTAAGGAGAAGTGTAAAGAAAAAAGATAAAGGATATGAAAAATAGAGAGAGAAGAAAGTAGAGGAGATGGGATAAAAGACAAAGAAGGAGAAATGAGTAGAGAAAGAGAGGAAGGAAAGATGAAAGAATGAAGGGAGAAAGGAGAAATAAGAAATAGAGGAGAAAGGGAAAATTAAAGGTAAAGAGAAAGATGAAATAAAGGGTATTATTCTTCTGACTTGCATGATATTTGAACAGTTGTGTCCTGTAATGACTTTCGATCCTCAATATTTTGTCACTGATTGCCATAACCTTACAGTATCAAGCTTAAATATCTCACTTGCTAAATAACAGTGGTTTTATTAGGTGAAGTAATTTGCATATGCAGCAATGCTTCTCTGTAGGCTGGGTGGGGTCTTACTTCTGCCTCTGCTTTTTCTCCATTAGCATCCAGAGGGTTGTCTGGCTCACTTGAGTTTATTGCAGTTTTCAATTTGCTCTCAGATGATCTGTTATTATTATTCTCTGCTGCCATGATCAATCTTAGGAAAATGCAAAGATCTTTTATGTGCTATGGCATTTCATTAACCAGGATTTAATATTTGCTGATAATCCTGTTCATTTGTCCTATTCTGGACTTGGTTGCGCACTGGTTTTACAGAGTAGGGTATACATCCGTTTCTAAGGCACATATATCTCTGCAGGAAATGGAATAGGGGGAAACCAATCATAGAAGTGTGACAAGGTAGGTCAATACTTGATTCTTTGCTACTCAATTCTTCATCACAATAATTTTGGTTCCTCATATTTAAAACTACATTTTGGAACAGTTGTAATATTTATTGACCATATTTTGAATTATTTCATTTCTCTGGCAAGGTCCAGACATTTTCTTAGTTTTTCACACTTTCAGTTTTATTATGGAGTTTATTGGAATGACAGTATTCACAAACTGATAGATTTTTCTGTTCATGATAACTGGACCAGATCTCCTGACCTTCAATTTTCTACATATGGTATGCTGAAGATACCATATGTAGAGTGTTACATAGGTATAAAAAAATCTAACATTTTCTATTCTCAAGAACAGTTTCTCCTTGGTCCATATACAATTTTACTGCATGGTAAAATCCAAGTAATTTGCACTGTTCATAGTATTTCCCCATTCCTACCCTATCATGTATTTTTTCATACTCCTGAGCTAATTTGCCACATTCATTGATATGATTTATAGTTCTACTTCCTCAGAGAGAACAATTACTAGTTTGTGCCTTATCTATTATGGTTTTGATATAGTTCCTATACATACACTTTGTTTTGGGCAGCACTGACTAATGGTTCACTTTCTCTTTTTAAGTGTTCTTTAACAACCATGCACATATCATGTTTCCAAAATCCTTAAATTTTTGTATCTTCCCATTTTTAGCTTCTTGTCTTTGGAATTTTAAAACTAATATTTGTGCGCTTTTTGCTTGTCTTGTTTTTCTATTTGTGCTTATTCTCGTTTTACTCTGCCATTTGTAGTCCATTGATAGCCTTTATTATTATTACTATTACTATTATTATTATTATTATTATTATTATTAAGTGAGAGAGCAGAACACAAAAAAGTAATGCTGGGGTAAAAATATACAAATCCCAATATACTCATCATAGCAGCCAGTCGGATAAGAGGGCATACCAGGCGCATGCATTACAGCCAAATATGCATGATATACTGACAGGTTTTGATAACAGTATAGCATAGTCTTTCAGGTGGAGCCCAATTAGAAATACCTTCAGGTTAGATAAGCCAGTCTGCTCAGTCTTTGATTGAGATTGTTCCCTAATATCAAGAGGTCTCCCAAGTCATCTTGGCTGCCTCGTCCTTCAAACTTAAACAAAACAACCTTCTTGATACCCAGCTATGATGCTCTCCCACTACTTCTGCTCATGAACAGAGGCACACAGTGCATCATCCCCAAGAGAATAGAGAAGAGAAAGTCAGGTAACTAACAAGCAAATATATGGTACTGAATATAGGATGTTTACCATCATCAATCTTAATTCACCAAGACAAAACATGTTCATGTTAACACCTTCAATCAATGAAGATCAGAAGCCATGAGTGCCATGCCTGGTGTAGCATCAGCACATTACTGAATGGGATATTTACTATTGCCCATCATAATTCACCAAGAAAAAAATATGTTCATGTTAACACCTTCAGTCAATGAAGATCAGAAGCCATGCCTAGTTTTCAATCACGGAATTTTATTATTTAGTTTTTTTAATGTCTTACTTTGTTCAGTCATAGAGTCAAGTCCATCCATTGCTACCATAAGGGTTTGATGGGCTGATTTGATGGATAGTATCCTCCTTAAAATGCTGACAATGCTGACAAGGATAATCTTCATATTCTGGAAGATAACACTTCAGTGTCTCTTTCTATATGATTCATGTGTGAATTGTGAGTCTTAAATGTTTTTATATTTGTTATATAAGAATAAAGTGTTGCTGCTGACACTTGAGTTTGAACATAGATCACCAGTGGAGCAAACACAGGCAATCCCATTATTGAATTAAGTAGACCACGTGACCATAGAGAAAATGCATATATGTAGGAAGTAGCTGACAACTAATGATCTGTCTTTCTAGTTTATCTGCTATTACTATTTGGGTTGCCATTTCTACACTATCCTCTATTACTATACAGGCTGCTATTTTCTACTCTATTCCCTATATTATTTCTCTATTCCGATCACTATACGGATTACTATTCGAGTGAGTATTATCGAGCAAGTACTATTAAAGTGAGTGATATTTGAAGACGTCTGACACCAGCATTGTTCAACAGCATACTATAGTTGTATCTGTGATTACAAAGTCTCTAATACAATGAGCATTACAAAAGTGGCAATGAGTATTTGTTGACATCACAAAAATATTAAATGTGAAAATAGAGGAAAATGAGATGCATTTTTATCATTTGATGCTCTTTTATTTTCAGAAAGGAAAATATCTCTGTAAAAGCAGCAAAAAGATATGTAGCATTCATGGAGATGATGCCATAGTGTAGAGGACTGTTTGTAAGTGGTTTACTAGATTCAGAAATGGAAATTTTCATCTGGAAGGTCAAGAATGCTCCAGGGGGCCTGCAGTCATTGATGATGACCAAACTGGAATACTGATTAAAAAAATCCAGGTCACACAACATGAGATATTGTAAAAATTCTCTACCTATTTTAGATGAGCATTGCAAGACATTTGAAAACACAGATACTTGAATCACTATGATGTTTGGGTGAAAAAGAAAAATTTAATAGACTACATTTCCATCTGTATTTCTCTGCACAAATGCAACAAAAACAACCTATTTTTGAAAAGTATACTTACAGGTGATGAAAAATGGATTGTTTACAACAATGTATTATGAGAACGATTCCATGGAAAATGAAATTAGTTACTGTTAACCATTCCAGAAGCTGGTCTGCATCTAAAGAAGGTGATACTGTGCATTTGATGGAATTGGAAGTATATTGTGTATTACCTTTCACAAAATCAGACATTAAATTCAGGCAAATACTGTTCCCAATTGAACCAATTAAAAGTAACTACCAATAAAAGAATCTGGAATTGGCCAATCAAGACATTGTAGGCCTGGCAGAAATTGATACAGCTTCCATACATTCCACCAGCATTAATTTCATCATTTTTCATAATTATTGTTACTTATAGTACTCTTAATATTAGGGAGTTCCTTAAAAGGTTCTTGGTCTGAACTATTTCTGAAAATCTGATCAAACATCAAATTTTGTTGAATCCCTTCATAGT
Source organism: Acanthosepion esculentum (assembly GCA_964036315.1). Taxonomy (NCBI): domain Eukaryota; kingdom Metazoa; phylum Mollusca; class Cephalopoda; order Sepiida; family Sepiidae; genus Acanthosepion; species Acanthosepion esculentum. Next base: position 80,736,681 of record OZ038487.1, on the reverse strand, counting down.
TTGGGCCAAGACCTTTTCAATGTTCCAATGCCATAACCATTAGAGAGCTTTTTAGTTATCATGTAGAGTCTGTGATTTATTAGTATTTGAATAGTACTTATTTCTTTCTTTTACTTTACTCTTATTTTTTATTTCTCTTCTTTGCTTTTTCTTACTCTTCTCTTTCCTTTCTCTGCTTTTTTATTACTCTTCTTTACATTTTCTTTTCACTGCTTTATTTTCTTATGCTTCTTTAATCTTTCTATTCTCTACTTTCTTTTCTTACTCTTCTTTCTTCTACCATTCTCTTTCACTCCTTTGCTTTCTTTTCTCTTTTCTTTTTTCCCTTCCACTTCTCTTCTTTCTTTTTTGCTCTTCTCTTTTCACTGCTTTCTTACTCTTTTTTCCTTTTCTCTTCTTTACTTCTTTTATTATTCTACTTTTCTCTTCTCTTACATGTCTCTGGTTTATTTTCTCTTTTTTTCCTCTTTATAAAAATTTTATTACCTGCTAAATCTAAGTTCTCATGCCAAACACAAAAACTTAGTTAGTAGGAAAAGTCATAATAGGCATTTTATCACAAAATAAGACTCAACCACTGTGTAAAATTTAAAAGGAAAAACGTTTATTACACAAGTATAAAAAAGGTAAAAATACAAAGTTTGCATAACAAATTTCCTTTTGTCCACCTATTAAGGCGGGATAACAATTTCTGATAAAAAGGATTACCATTGAAAAATGGAAAAAATTAGTTTGAGAAAAGACAAGGATTTTGAAAAAGACAAAAAGAGAAAACAAGTCAAGAATGTAGAAAACAAAGATGCCTCCATCTTTCAAAAAAAATGGAAACATCTACTTTTACTTGCCACACAAGCATCTTTGGGACATATAGTTATTTTTTTAAAAGTCCCTTTTATATTCACACTGTTCGTGCTTGGGAAAATTTCTTTAAATTCTTTTTCATTCTTTGTTGTCCAACCCACAGGAGAATTTTCATTTGTTAACTTCTAGGCTCTCTTGTCTCTTTGCTGTCATAATGTCCTCTCCCCATCTACTGGCCTGAGCTCTATTCATTCTGTAAAGTAGGCTCGCAAGGCCTGCATTTGGGTCCTTACAAAGGGCTTGAGATCACATCTCTCATGGGTCAGTAGATTTAAAAATATAATTTTCTATAAACTAGAAATGGATCCTTCAAAATTTTTGGTAGGTTTTAACTGCTGAGCTGAGAAAGATATATAAGTATAACAATTTTTTACACAAACTGTCTGGTCTTCATAAAAGTACATGTCTCTCAAAAGAATGTGTACCAAAAAACTACCTAGACCAGGGGTGTCAAATTCATTTTAGTTCATGGCTCTGACAATTAAACAAAGTTAACATTTTTAAAGTAGTAAAAGTAACATTTTTATATTGTCTCTGCTTTCTTTTCTGTTCTCTTTTCTGCTCTTTTTTGCATTCTTACTCTTCTCATCTCTTTCTCTGCTTTCTTTTCTTCTTTTCTTTTCAATGTTTTCTCACTCTTCTCTTCTCTTCTTCTTATACTACTCTTCTTTTCTCTTCCCTTTCACTTCTCTGACTTTTTCTTCTTTTCTTTTTCACTTCTCTAGTTTCTTTTCTGTTCTCTTTTCTGCTCTTTTTTGCATTCTTACTCTTCTCATCTCTTTCTCTGCTTTCTTTTCTTCTTTTCTTTTCAATGTTTTCTCACTCTTCTCTTCTCTTCTTCTTATACTACTCTTCTTTTCTCTTCCCTTTCACTTCTCTGATTTTTTCTTCTTTTCTTTTTCACTTCTCTAGTTTCTTTTCTGTTCTCTTTTCTGCTCTTTTTTGCATTCTTACTCTTCTCATCTCTTTCTCTGCTTTCTTTTCTTCTTTTCTTTTCAATGTTTTCTCACTCTTCTCTTCTCTTCTTCTTATACTACTCTTCTTTTCTCTTCCCTTTCACTTCTCTGACTTTTTCTTCTTTTCTTTTTCACTTCTCTAGTTTCTTTTCTGTTCTCTTTTCTGCTCTTTTTTGCATTCTTACTCTTCTCATCTCTTTCTCTGCTTTCTTTTCTTCTTTTCTTTTCAATGTTTTCTCACTCTTCTCTTCTCTTCTTCTTATACTACTCTTCTTTTCTTTTCCCTTTCACTTCTCTGATTTTTTCTTTTTTTCTTTTTCACTTCTCTAGTTTCTTTTCTGTTCTCTTTTCTGCTCTTTTTTGCATTCTTACTCTTCTCATCTCTTTCTCTGCTTTCTTTTCTTCTTTTCTTTTCAATGTTTTCTCACTCTTCTCTTCTCTTCTTCTTATACTACTCTTCTTTTCTCTTCCCTTTCACTTCTCTGATTTTTTCTTTTTTTCTTTTTCACTTCTCTAGTTTCTTTTCTGTTCTCTTTTCTGCTCTTTTTTGCATTCTTACTCTTCTCATCTCTTTCTCTGCTTTCTTTTCTTCTTTTCTTTTCAATGTTTTCTCACTCTTCTCTTCTCTTCTTCTTATACTACTCTTCTTTTCTCTTCCCTTTCACTTCTCTGACTTTTTCTTCTTTTCTTTTTCACTTCTCTAGTTTCTTTTCTGTTCTCTTTCTCTTTTCTGCTTTCTTTTCTTTCTTCTCTTCTCTGTTTTCTTACCCCTCTCTTCCTCTTTTCTCCTTTTTTTGTTCTCTCTTTTCTTTTCTTCTTTTCACTGCTTTCTTACTCTTCTCTGCTTTCTTTTCTATTCTCTTTTCTTTCCTCTTCTCCACTTTCTTGCTCTTCTCTTTCTCTTTTCTGCTTTCTTGCACTTTTTTCTTCCTATTTGTCTTTGTCACTTCTCTCAGTTGATTGCACTTCTTCATGTTTCTTTACATTAGTTATATCATCATCTCTACCTTCACCCCCCCCCGTCCCAAATCACCATCACCTCAACCACCGCTCATTATCACAAACATTACACCCATTATTATCATTACCACCACCTTTACCTCACCCCCCCCCACCACAATTATATTCGTAAACTTCACTATGCTTTAACAATATTACTACCATTTCAGCTACCACAACCACTAGCATGATAACAATTGTGGAAATAGTTTGTTTCATGGTTGAGATAGGTATATATTTCTCATCATTACTGGAAGTAGGTATTTGATACTAGGCAAAATCTTGGATTATCTCATGCTGATTTTCTAGGCATGTAGGTTTAACATTATTTTTATACCTCTTATTTCCCCTCATTTGGCCTTGTGCCATACCATGTTAAACCATAGTAACCTAAAATGCAATAATAGTTGTAAGTGCAATATTAATTTTTATTATATACTCTTCTCTTTTATTTGTTGATGGAAATATTATTAAATCACTATTTTCTTTCATTTCTTCACTCTTTCTTTCTCCACTTGTCTCACTCTTGCATTCCCAGTGTAGTAGCAGTAACATTTGTGGCTGTGGTGATAGTGTGGGTGTCAGAACATGAGGAATGTCCTCGGGCTCTCCACATGTTCCAAGGAGTATCGATAAGTTGTGGCAAGGCTGAGCTAAAAATATAACTGGCTTGCACAAAGCAAGCATCTTGGTATAACAACCACAAACTGACAGAGATGAACCCCGTAATACACAGAACAAACATGAGATTAATAATGATGATGAGAATATATGGAGACTGTATTGATTCACTTCTTGGATACTGAATAGCATTTTAGAAACAATACACATTTTTCAAGTATGCAAAGAAAATATGGATGAACAAAAGAGAAATAAATTTCTTTATAATTAAATGTTATTTTATGGTTTATTTACTTTTCTATAATGGCTAAAATCATACCAAATTAGATTTTTTAAATAGACTCGCAATTTTTAAAGAAATTTCCATTTATTTCTGAAGTTAATGTATTTTGTATTCAGCATTTTTTTTTTTAAAGATTAAATATTTTTTATATAAGAAATTTTTAAAACCATGTGAGCTTTTATTTTTTAAAGTATTAATCCATTCATGCCTACTGTCCCATTTTGGGGATGGTGGCTGCTGGTTCTTGGTAGAAACCTATAATTAATACCAGATACTTTTAGAATCTTGTAATTAATATCAGATTTTAATTTTTATATTTTGTACCAAATTTTACAGTCAGTATTAATGTGTTCGGGTTTTTGCATACATCACAATTTTAAAAAATCCCAATTTTATAAAAGATGTATTTTTAAAAAAATTATGGAATTATTTACAAATAGAATGGCACTTCTGCCAAGGATCAGAGTATCTGTATGGAGGATTAGTGTAGTATCTGTGCACTCTTTGAAAAGTGTTACATGCACAATATATAGATGCATATGATGGCTGTCTCCTCGATTTTGAGTATGGCCACTTAACCATTGCTTTGCTCTTCCAAGAGTTCTCAAATGGTTTTCTTAATGTGCATTTGCTTTGGCAACAAATAGGAAAATGTGATATACAGATTTGTAGTTATCTCTGAGTACAGCTTGCCATAGATTGTTTCTGCTGTATAAACAAAGATGACTTTTTAAGTCAGCCTATGATTTGTCATTATATATACTTGGCATATATGTAGTGTTAATTTGAAATACTATTTTTGAAGTCAAAATTGCTGGTTTTTCAATGGTTTGCTGATAATGAGGCATTTAAGGCAAACAGGCTTCGTGGTAGAGTGCTCAATATCAAAGATAGAGATAGAGCATTAATGGAATTAATATGAAAAAGTTTTATCCACTTATCTTTACTCCAGAGTTTCGTAGCTATATAGGTATAAACACTCGTCAGAACAGAGTTAATATAATTTAATATGACGTAATATAATTTAGATATGTTGTATCTCTGATATTGAGGACTTTTGCTCATGAATACAGCAAACTTAAAACTATATATATATATATATATATATATATATATATGAAGAAATATAGTCTTAAAGTGTGCTATATTTATGGGATAAAGTGCTCAATATCAGAGATAGAGCGTGTGTAAATATAAAAGTGGACATGGAAGTCAGCACTTAGAGGCGACAGTCTGTTTCATGATGATTGCACTAGCATGAAACAGACTGTCGCCTCTAAGTGCTGACTTCCATGTCCACTTTTATATTTATATATATATATATATATATATATATATATATGTACGTATATATAAATAAAAAGAAAGAACAGTAAAATATATAATCCGGTGTTCTTATAGATATTTTTATTTTTACAAAATAGTGCTCAATGTAAATTTACAGACCATTAATATTATAAATTAACTGATTAACTGTGTAGCGAAAAAAGCATATTTTAAATCAGTTAATTTATTATATATATATATATAGCATAATGATATACAAATACATACAAAAACACAGAAATAAATACTTTCATAAAAAAACACCCAATTTTGTTTCATTTATTTTATCCAGATATTATGTATATATATATATATATATATATATATATATATATATATATATGATTAATATAAATATAAAATTTGACACTTAACTGCTTAATGTTATATTCAGCACTCCAACTTGAATATTTTTGTAATTGTTTGGTTCACTCGTCAGGAGCTTTCAGCAATTGACTTCCAATTTTATTATTTTCATTATTTTTATATTAAGTTAAAAATAATTTATGCACTATTTATTAGTATTACGTAAATTTTTTCTTTTTTGTGTGTGTGAGTGTGGGGAGGTATGCGTGTTGAGGTCAACAATGAGCAACAACAGCCTGTCTCATGCTTTAAGCTTGAAAGCAATCCTCAGTTCTGAAAATTAACTGAAAACAAACTGTTGTTGCTCAGCTTTGACCTCAATGTCCACTTTATATTTACATTTGCTCTATCCCTGATACTGAGCACTTTACCCATAAATATAGCATAACTTAAAACTACATTATAACTTTTAACACATAAATATATATATATATATATGTGTAAATATATATATATATATATATATATATATATATATATATATATATATATCAATTATGTGGTGCGTGTTCAATTTATATAACGTAAATCATTCATACGAAAAACAAATAATGAAGTTAATTATATGGCAAGAATCACTCTCGCAAACAATATTTAATAATAAAATACAATCAACCTCGAATCCGTTAATGAATGGTATGATCCTTATTTATAAATTCCGGTAGCAAAAATAAGACCTGATAAAACCGGAATTTATAAACAAGGATCATACCATTCATTAACGGATTCGAGGTTGATTGTATTTTATTATTAAATATTGTTTGCGTGAGTGATTCTTGCCATATAATTAACTTCATTATTTGTTTTTCGTATGAATGATTTACGTTATATATATATATATATATATATATATATATATATATATATATATGTGTGTGTGCATACAGTGTGCAATGGATAAATTATTGCCATTTTATATTTTTAATAATTTCATCCATGTGCATTGTTTGTTTTTGATTTTGTTGACTGCATAGTATAGTAAGGTCAATAGGTCACAGTCTGTGAGAAAAAGAGCCCCATAATGCAATTCACTCTACCATAAATTTGGAAATGGCATGCTGTACTGCTTGTACTGCTTGGCATTCACACCAGAAACTCCAATACGAACATTTCAGAGTGTTTGGGTGTCAATCTGAGGATAGTGCAGAGGATTTAGAAAGAGTTGGATGAGTCTAATGGTGATTACGAAGGTACAGCATCTCTGAAAATTCATTCTGATTGTTCTGATAAGAAAAGAACTCCTGAATTTGTTGGTGAAGGCCTCAACTCCAACACAGAGTCCTACATCAAGTGTTTTGAGAAGTTAGGGCTGCCCTGGGCCAAGAGGGTGGCTACTGGAAGACCCTATTTCTGGCAACAAGACTCTACATTAGGCCACACAAGTAGGAGAACCTAGTAATGTCTGTCAGACAATTTCTGCGATCATATCACCCTTCCATCTGGTCACCTAAACCCCTCCCAGACTGCAACCCCTTCATTATTATGTGTGGGATACAGTTGAGTGAGAGACCAACAAAACTCCTTGTAATACCAAAGATGTACTAAATCGAGGATTATGGCAGCATTCACCAAATTAAACAAGGAGACCATCCAGAAGAGTTGCAGGAGATTCCATATGGTAATTTTATTGAATAAATTTACTCTTTACTACTTAAAGATATTTTTGTGTAATTTTGATAAATATATCTGTTAAAATGTCAGTGTTATTTTCATTTTTGTGTAATGACAATTTATCTATCGCACTCTAATCTCCCGGCCGCTCCTTAAAAGAACTTGAAAGAGGCCTTTTGACCAATACAAGGAGTGACCAAAAATTAATGATAAAAAACAAATAAAAACTACAGGAATTTTTTCTCCTGATGATGGCCATGCTGGATGAAACTAACTGAGGAACCTAATTTAAATAATAAAACAAAAAATATTAATATACAACTCAGTGTGTTTGAAATTTTAATTTTTTAACAATTTTTCAACATTTTTTTTATTGTTTCAAACACACTGAGTTGTATATTAATATTTTTATATATTAAGTTGTATATTAATATTTTTATATATATATATATATATATATATATATATATATATATATGTCTTGAACAATAAAAAAAATGTTGAAAAATTGTTAAAAAATTAAAATTTCAAACACACTGAGTTGTATATTAATATTTTTTGTTTTATTATTTATATATATATATATATATATATATATATATATATATATAATACTTTATTGGCTAGCTATCTGTCACAATTAGGGTTGGGGGTTGAAGGTGACTCTTTGTGGAAATTATATTCACTGAGTATGCCTATTTAAAGCTAGAATGTGGGAATTTATTTCAAAAATTAATTTTAACTTGGATTTTCTGTGATTTTGTTGACAGTTACATGAAGACACTAAACAAATGCATTGTACAATTTCAGTATTTTGGTTTGGTTGGTTGGAATGAAATTACTTATTATGTTACTTTTAGTAGTTTTTAAGACAACCCAATTACCTCCCCTGTCATATGATTTGTATAAATAAGTCATGTTGTCTTAGCCAAAATTGCAAGACTCTTCAGTTATTTTCAACAAAGGTACATTAAGCCAAATTAGACTCTGAGTTTTTATTTCAATTTATGGAGTGTAGTTATGGACAAACACCTTAAACCAGAATGTCTTAACTTTGACTCTGCAGACCTGTCTTCTACTGATACCTGGTAATATTGGAAACAATTATTTGAAGGATTCTTGCTTGCATTAGAAAACAGTTCATCCACTCCTATTAATAATACGGATAGACTTAACCTGCTAATCCACTGCGTTTCCATATCTGTGTATACCAATATTTCTCATTGCAAAACTTACCAGAGTGCCATGGACATTTTGGATGGAATTTTTGTGAAGAGAAGAAACATTATCTTTAATTAGCAACTGCCCACCAATCTCCTGAAGAGGGGTTAGAGCAGTATCTTCAGCACTTAAAAATCCCTTGTGAGTAAGATTGAACTGCTCAAGGTGAACCCACTCTATGTACATATCCAACACTCCAACAAGAGACAATTGAACATTTCTTTCAGAGATTTGGCACCTGCCGGTGAGTTATCAAACCATAGGGAGAAGCATCTCTTTCCTGAAGCAATATCTCTCCCTCTTGATAGTAATAATGACACAATGCCATTGGATTCTCCTGAGGAAGAAGACCTCGATAGTGACGATTCAGAGATCAACACCAGAATAACTCTCTCAAAATGAGAGAATATTACCACAGACTCTGATGAACAGCTTTCAGAATCTGAGCATCCCACTCCAAGAAGAAAACAAAAACAATATGAGATGGAATAATTTTAGCTGACTGTTCCTGTAACACCTGAAAGCCCAGATCAACTGCCACCAAAACAATCCCAGAGAATTGTCAAGACACCCAGTCACCTGGATAATTTTGTGTCAGTCTAGGAGAAAACAAAACTGGGGAGAATGTGGTAAGACAACCTGATTACCTCCCCTGTCTTATGATTTGTATAAATAAGTCAAAGCATCTGTGGTGAACAGTCACGTAAAAGCAAGCAAGCCAGAGTAGCTTGCATCTGGTGCAAAAGAAAATAGTGTCTTACCTCAATGTGCGGCATGTGGCATCAGGATTTTGCTTCTTGAAAATGGCATTACACTCCCATCTACCAATTACAGCAATATGTGCTGTAATGGGGGGTTTTTGTACAGTTTGGCATGGTTCAACCAATAGCAAGTTGTGTACTGATTGGTTGAACTGGATGAGGCAATTTGCCTGGATAGCTGAAAACAAAAGCGAAGAACACTGATTGGTCGGTCAGTTGCAGTGTTGGCCTGGTAAAAGAGGGCTGAAGCAGTGAGAAAGCAGAACGGTTTTATGTTGGCGAAGTGTGCAAAACACAAGAACGGTGGATTGAACAAGCAGTATCTTGTATTGTACGAACAACGTCCGAGGCATAGAGACTCATTTATCTACAGCATCTTAGCCAAAACAACAAGACTCTTCAGTTATGTTCAATAGAGGCACATTAAGCCAAACTAAACTATAAGTTTTCATTACATTATTAAACTGAAGATAGAATTCTGTATCAGTTTCACCAATTTCCTTTGTTACATTTGTTGCATCAAATTAGATATTATATTTGAGTTGTCACAAGTCAGGGGAGGAGGTTGGATTACTGTGTGTACCAGATAGAGTTAAAATACTATTGGTGATATTTACCAAACTTGGCATCAGGGTTTATTACATGTTATGTTAACTTGATGAGTCAGAGGTTTGGGTAGTGTAGACAGTGTAAGAAGTTATTGTAAATTTTGATGTTGCTGCTTGGTGTTAAGAGAGATTTCACTATCATATTAATTGTGGAGTCAAGTTTGAAGCTATGGAAATCATTTTTTAAAATAGGAGATACCTTGTGAATGTTGCATTTAATATAAAAAATCATGAAAATTTTGGAATTTGTCTTATTTGCTTTATAGATTAGAAGACTATTTCCATTGTGCCTGGAAGCCTTAATGATTGATTTTTGATTGTTTTAAAGGGATAATTTCTCTTTTCAATTTTTTGATTGATCAAATACCCTATGTAATTCCCAACATCATAACAAATATATTTAATGTGTAAACATTGGCTATAGATGATTGATTTTTTTAGGTTGGTAGGGTGGCATCTGGTAAAATTTAAGTAGCAATGACCCTCTGTAAGCTTGGTGTGTAGTGATATATATGTGCGTGTGTGTGTATATGTGTGTGTGTTTCATTGAATAATATAGACATATTGTGTTTATTTATCTTTATACTGATCCTTCCCAGTTCTCTAATCAGTTTCTTGATGTTAAGGTGCTGTAGCTTTTTCAACCCAAGTACTTTTGATCTTTTCCAATGTCATCTTCAGGGGTAAATTACAAATTACAATAAGTTTGTCTTTGTAATTTACCCCTGAAGTTGATATTGGGTTAGAAAAAACTATGGCACCTTCCTTGAGGAATTTCATCTTAACATCAATAAAATAATTAGAGAACTGGAAAGGATCAGTTTAAAAATAAATAGACATGATATGTCTATATTATTCAATGAAACATGTTTGAATGAAGATTTTGAATATATATATATATATATATATATATATATATATACCATTTAAAGAAAGACATTCAAATGACCAACACAAAAACAGAGAATGTCTCATATAGAGAATATTCAACATTGAAAAACATAAAGGAAAAAAATTAATTATATTTAATAATTATTTTTAATAATATGTGGAAATCTCCACCCTTTACCTGAAGACGGTTGTGAGACCAGAAACACGTGTTGTAAAACTATGTAAAACTATGAAAAATAAAGAATATTTTTTTTAAAACCCACATTACAACCCAAAAAGTTTGTGGTACCTCTCTTCTTTTTAATATACACACTTTTCTCTCGTTGGAACCATTATAACCTCTTCATTTATATATATATATATATATATATATATATATATATATATATATATATATATATATATATATCTCAGTCAATTGCCTATCTGTTCATTTCTACATAACAGAATTGGAAAAAGCAAGGGAGATGAGAAAGAAGGAAAGAAGGACGGGAAAGTAGGAAAGCTGGAGAAAAATGGAAATAGCAGATGAAAGAAAAAGAGGAAGAGATGGAGTTAAAAGAAAGACATTAGCAGATACTGCTGCTTTGAGTTTTATTACACCTTTACCCCTTTGATTTTTTAAAGTGGGTGAAATGTATATAATATCTTTTCTTAAGAATGTTATATAATATATATAATATCTTTTTTAAGGCAGGTAGGTAGAAACTACAGTGTTAATATATCCCTGATTTTCTTCGTTTAAGAAATGAAAGAAAAAAACAAAGTACATAAGAAAAATAAAGCATGGAATAGTTATTTACAATTAAATATATTGTCGTCCGACACAAGATCACATGTGAAGCAGCAAATGATGATCAAACTCACTTCTGTAATGATAATAATCTATGAGACTAGCTTTTTAACTATAATTCAACAAGGTACCTAAAATACACATGCCCTAAACTTAGGTTATGCAGGAAAATAAATAGACACAAAATCGAAGTAGTCACAAAATCAAATGTCATCATTCATATATGCATCCAAGACAAATTGGCCATCTCAAATTGGTCAGCTCAAAATTTGCATGTCGTGGTGATTTCTGTACAAATGGGATAGAAATATGGCTCAAGGTTTCTTTTTATATTCAGCAGTGCTTAATGTAACTCATAGTAGTTTGCCTACTTTTATTACTAGAGGTTAGTATAGCACAGATGTAGTACACCTAGTTAAGATCACCCTCACTATAGTAGGAACACTCTGCAAGAATAGCTTACTAACTACTCCACAACAAGGTATTTAGAAATAAGGTTAAGAATGAGATTTATCAAAATCCAAGTAGTAGCAAATCAAAGTCATTGCAAAATCTAATTAGTTGCAACTCCAAGTAGTCACATATACAATTAGTAACAAATGCACATATATGCACATCCAATTAGTCACAAATCCAAGCAACTTCAAATCCAATTTGTCACAAATCCAATTAGTCACAAATCCAATTTGTCACAAATCCAATTAGTCACAAATCCAAGTAGATGCAAATCCAATTAGTCACAAATCCAAGTAGATATAAATTCAGGTAGTCACAAATCAATAGGTGCAAATCCAATTTGTCACAAATCAAATACATGCAAATCCAGGTAGTCACAAATCCCACATGCCTTGGCACTCAAATGTAGCCATTTATATTTGCATCCAAAACACCAATGATTAGTCAGATCAAAATTTGCAAGTCTTGCTAATTTTTATACAAATGGGCTAGAAGCATGACTGAAGGTTTTTTCTTTTTATAATCAGCACACATTACATTGACTTATGGGTGTTCAGCTACTTTTATTGCTACATGTTAGTATAGCGCAAATGTGGGATATTGATTACACTTAATTTACTATCACAAAGTCACATGGGGGAAATTTTGGATAGCTAGATTGTATTTTGTTCAACCTCACTGTAGTAGCAGCTTTCTACAAGAATATCTTGCTAACCACTACTCCACAGCAAGGTACTTAGAAATAATGTTAGAATAAGATTTATTACAGGAAACAGACACTTAACAATGAACTAATCAAAATTTGTTAGTCTGCTTTGAAAATTAGGAATGAGAATGGTTGCATACCACAGTGTAAAGAATTATAGAAAGTATCTTATTCAGGTATTTATAAAGAGATTACTTCAACTTGAAAGAGAAAAAAATGTAGATGAACTATCATGTTATCTGAATTTATTTATTGATTAAACTTGATTTACTATCACACAGTCACATGGAGAAATAGTGGATATGAAGTTTTTATTGTGTCCATCTTTCAAATGTAGAGGATTTGACCATCTTGTAAATCAGCACTAAAAATTCTGGATTTTTACCTAGATTTAAACCAATTTAGACATAAAGCCAGCCTAACTGGGATAAAATATGAGTTAGAAAGATTGTGTTGCACCAGTATTCTACATAGGGAGGAGATGCTGACCACCTTGAAAATTAACCCTTTAAATCCTGTTTTTTTTATTTGGTTTTGAACAATGACCTTTGCTATAAAGTGAGTCCTTTCAAAAATATATAGCTTAGCTTAATCTGACAAAGGGCCAGAGCATAAGGGAACCAATCAATGATCATTGGTCTCTGAGATGAACTTGCGAATTACTACTTTACAAGTGTCCTTAATAGATTTGAAAAACTTAACTGAACCACACAAGTGGGATACCTATAAGAATTTAATTCAGTTGACTGGTAATAACATGCAAGACATGATAGCTATTTATTATTACAATGAGTGTTACGGCCATATCATGTTGAAACATTAGTTCTTGTTCAGTCTCTGGAGTTAAGCAATGTTAGTATCAGATGAGTGACTACTTGGGAATACCAGGTATTGTAAGCTTGGATGTGTAGGTGGTGTAGTAGATAATGGTTTGGGAAGAGAAATTGGAGAGCAATGTTAGGTTCCAGTTGGATTTGTTACATTCACTTACGTGCAATTACTCTTCAGAATGATATGAATCCACGTCTTCTCCTCCACAGCTATGGCTTAAATAGTGGGATGTATATCTGAAAATCAGTACTATCTCCTAAAAAATTATTAATACAATTCATTTTCAAAAAGAAAACAAAATTATTCTTACAATCCAAAAATAAATTTTGGCTTTAAATAATCAACAAAAGATTGATAAGTCATAAAAAAACCCAAATCAATCAACCAATATTACATTGAGTAGCATAATACCTGCAAAGAAAGATGGGATCTTTTTATATATGGACCATCACTTCTGTTTAGAATCAGTGTGTTATATTTGTGTACTTTGTGAAATATTTCTTTTAAGAAGTTTTTTTTAGTTAATTTTTCTTGTTTTCTTACAGTTGTTTTTACTGATAGTTTATGATTTTAAATGCCTTTCCTGACAATAATGATATTTTGATTTTTGTTTATATTAGAATAATTGTGTCACTTTTTCTAAAATTCTTTCAGGCTAATCTTATTTTCACATTGACAACATGTTTGGGGAAATTATTATTGATAAATGTTTATTTTATGTTACATAATTCTTTTGTAAAATAATGTATCTGAAGAAGAAATATTTTTAGCTTGGTTAATCATGTTTTTATAAGAGCTATTTCATATCTAAGAGGACATTCCCTTTTTTAATTGAGAAAACGAAGATTTTTATGTGCTGACTCTTTATACAGTAAAGTTGTTAAATTATGACTGTTTTGATCTTAGAAAATGTAAATGGAAGGAATTCTGTTATTAATGTTAAATTCATATGTAAAAGTGTAGGACTGAGTTTGTCTCTTAAGTCTCTTTGCAGTTTTTTTAGTTTGTCTCGGTTTTTTGCTAGTATGCATGTATCAAACATATATCATAGGTTTGAAGAAATTATTAAAGATTTTGTTTTCTATATGTCATGTAAAAACTGAATGCAAAATACTCGGCCCAACTATGAAGGGAATCCCACCACCCAACCACAATTCTGATATTTGATTATATTTTGATAAAATAGGTCAACCAAGAACTTTTCAGCTACTTCTCATATATCTTTCTTTTCTTTTTTATTTAATTCCATGTCTCTTCTGGATGTGGGCTAGTGATTTAAAAAACATAATTGTTTTTTACATGGGACACTAGAGTTAATTGTGCAGATAAAATCATAACTTTTTCATGCAGAATAACTACAAAATGGTTTAAATATGGTTGTCATGTTTTGATGGTACAAGTAAACTAGTCTTATATAATGCTGTCTAGAATATTAATAACCACAGTTGTAAATTATGTAAAATGATGCAAATAATTTTTTTATGATTGTTGAAAGATAAGAAGAATTTGGTAAAGTCTAGTTTCTTTCAGGAAAGAACTGAGGAAATACTGATCAGTTGATAAATTAATTACACTGGCCTATACATGTTTTTGGTGCAAGCCTAATACTTTTCCTTAGCTAATTTTGGGACACTGAGTTAAAAAAATCAAGATCATTTTTACTGGTTAGCTCCCCATTTTGCTGTACAGAACTTGAGTATTTTTCCAATAAAATGACTATTTATAGCCAAATTTATGATGATGTTCAAATGAATTTTGAATGACTTCTGGAAAAAAAACACAAATGTTATTTAATTTCTGATTGCTCAAAAATCTGATTTATATTATGATAATGATAATAATGATGGTGTAATCTTGTTCTAATTTATGAATAAAAACATAAAGTCCTTGGATATAATTACTTTACATAGTTTGCATCAAACATTTGTCAAACTTGAGTTACATAAGATATGGTATTCTGGAGCAGGAAAGCTAAAGCTATTGGTGGAAATGGGTATTATTCAGCACTTGAAAATTGTTCAAAATTAGACAAAACACTCCATGCATCATTTCGAAAAAGATTTTTGTAGGCCTGTGTAATATATTGAGTAAAATAACCAAAAGAAAATGCAGACCTCCACCCACACATACTCTTTCCATCTCCCTCCCTTCCCCTCTTTTCTTCTCTTTTTCTTTTATTCACTATTGGCTCATTGAACTGGCTTAGTGAAAAATTACAAATATAGTTTTCTTATATAGTATCACATGAAGATGGATGTACTAAAAAAAAGATAACATTATGAAAGTTTTTTTTGTGGGGTTCTGTCTGACTTTCTGGCATAAGTAGTGATCCTTATTTACATGATTTATATGCAAACTATTGTCCTCATCTTTGAAGCACATCCTTGGTTTAGGCTGGGGTTAAGAGCAATTTGCTTGGATATTCTACTGCAGTCTAGGCGAATGACATGGTCTACCCAACAAAACTGAATGTGCATTTCAGTGTTTTCGATTAGCCTTTTTGAGGATAATAATATCTGGCATGTGGGACATCCAGTGGATACCTAGAATCAATCATGAACAGCATTGTTGGAATCTCTCTTGAGTGTCTAAGTGTATGTGGTACACAACTCATGTCTCACAGGGGTATAGCAGGTACATCAGTACATTTCTTAAGACTTCTCTGAGCAAAAGCATGTTATATATATATATATATATATATATATATATATATATATATATATATATATATATATATATATAGAGAGAGAGAGAGAGAGAGAGAGAGAGAGAGAAAGAGAAGAGAGACTATTAAAAAAGAGACAAAGTTGAGGCCACTACTTGAATTTCATGCTATTGCAGTTGTCATACGTTCTGGTTGCCTGATGATCATGGTAGCATGAAACTCAAATAGTAGTCTGAATTTTGTCTCACTTTGAGTAGCATTACTAGAGAGCATATTTGCTCTGTCTTACTCATTTAGACACAAAGCAATGTTTAGGCAGGTGTCTTTCTTTGATTTTTTTTCTCTTCTCAGTTTATGTTTCCTTTACCTTTTGTGTTTATTGATTTTGATTTTGATTTTCTTTGGTGATGTAGCAAGCTTTGTGTTGCTTTTACCAATATTTTGGTTTGTTTTATATATATATATATATATATATATATATATATATATATATATATATCATTGCAAATTTTATGCCTGATTAGAAAATTAAAAACAAGGAAAATCAGTTAATGGCTGGCTACTCATTTTGGTGCACACGTTTGCATACTGTGGTGATAGGCAACCACAGTTGTTTCCCCCTTGAATAAACTTAAATATTCGTCTGTTTTTCTTTACATATACATTCATAGATATGTGCGTGTGCGTGCAAATAATACTGATGTTTATAAAAGTATTAGAATTAACTAAATGACAGGAAGGGAAAGAATTTTTGTTCCTGAAAATTTTGAAATGATTTTGTCTTGTTTGAAAAATTGCTTTTTTCTAGATGTAAGTAAAAAATGCATATCCACCAAGCAATTGGATTGCAAATCAATTACTAAATCAAACCAATGTTTTTTTTCCTATTCTAAGTGCCATGCCCCTTCAGAATTTAGGCAATCATAGCTCTCCAATCTTCCTTTTTAATATTTGTAAAATGTGTATTGCATTAATTATCCCTAGGAAAGATAGTAGAATGGTTTCTACAACCTAATAAGTATTGACTTTTTCTTATTAGTGATTTTTTAATAATTAGCCTTACCAATTCAGCAGATGGGATGGAGTCACAAACTTTTTATCCTATCTATTGCTTATAACAGTTGAATTAAACCAATAAGTAAATTTCCTATTAGTGTATGTACCATATGCTAACAATAAAATAAAGATCACTGCATGTTATACTCATAATAATAATAGAAATAATAAATATTATTGTGTCATTTACAATCTTATTATAATTCTCCTTGTCTCTACCTTAGTTCCTTAGTTAGGACTTACCTATGTTATGCCCTGTGAATACCTCATAAATAATAGACTATTCTGTTTTGAAATTGTGGAAAGATGGAAAAGACATCAGAGACACTACTTGGTTTCAGTGAGATAATGAAAAGAGGAAAGAAAGAAAACATAAGGGAAGATAGAATACTTCACTCTCATGTGTTTAACGTCTATTTCAATGAAATTGTCAATTTCAAATCTTTTTATTTGTACCTGCTTTCTTCTTTAAATAATGACTAGTATTCATATTTATGATTGTTATTGCAATATTTTGTTAAAGTTGTTAAGCTCAAATATTTAACGATACGATAGGAAAATTTTTACTGATATTTTATTGTCATAGAATTTGCCATGAGCTTAAGATTCATCAGAAAATTGAAATTAACATTAAATTTTCTAGTCTATCTATATTGATGAAAGATCAATTTAATGATTTTTGTAGAAATGATCTTCACTAACATTAATTCTTATGCGTTGATAATTGTTTGAAATCGTTTTAACATTTTTGTTGAAGCATTTCTGGTAGCATTAAACCAAGAAGATGATAAGTGGTATGGAACCTCAGATTTATTTATCGGTAGTTCGTGGCCTCACCACTACGTCGACAGCTTATCCAGATAAGTTATATTATTAAGTATCGATGTGTACTGTTTCCATGGTGTCAGGTTTTTTTAGTGCCAAGAGTAGCCTCCCTTGACCAACCAAAATAAGAACTCTTCTGTATTGTTATGTTTTCTTACTGTGACTTGGAAACGTGAGAGTTGGTTCCACATTTCTCTGTCGACGGAGCATCTCATATTTATTTATATATTATCTGAGATCACCCTTCCCTCCTCGGTTATTATTTCTATTATGGTGTCTCTGAGACTACAATGTGTTGTTCCACTGATCTTAAGCAGAGGAGAACTTTAAAAAAATAATTACAAGCTAAAGGGCCAGAATGGAAACTTAACAAATTTATCGCTTTTTACATGGGAAAAATAAGTTAATAAAAAAGACAACAGGCGGACTAAGAAAAGAGATCACAAATTGGGGGATCCGTTTTAGAAGGGATCGAATTTAGGATTTTAAAAAAGAAAATATAATAAAAAGGTAAGTAGCGAAATTTGAAATCGTTAAGAAAGAAGTAGGTACTATATATTTTCTTCTTATTATAATATAGAAATAACTGAAAAAAATTCGGTGATTTCAAGTTTCTTTGAATTCTCAAAAAATAATTAAAGAATTATTCAGAAAAGAATAAAAAATAAAATAATTTTTAGTAACTACTAAAATAATAATTTTAAAATAATAAGGATAAGATTTTTTATTTGTCAAAAAAACTAACGGGACTTTAAAAAATGTTTGATTAGGGCGCATTAGAGATCCCTTTTTTGTTTGATTTAGTTGTAAATTAAATTAATATTATTTTTATGGATAATAATTTATTACGTAACTACGAGATCATATTTTTTACCTTTTTTTCTATTAGAAAAATATGATCCAGTTTTCTTTTTTTCTATCCCCCTTTTTTTAAGATCGTCAAAACAAAATTCAATGGGAATTTAAAAAAATCTTGCTTGAACTTGAGTATTGCTCTTCTTACACCGTGGGTTCGTACAAAGCATCAAAATTCAAAAGGACAATCTTGTTTGCTATGGATCTGCTAAATATAAAACTTATTTTTAGCAACACGGTGCATGATCTTCGTACATGTTCAAGTACATAAAACTCAGTATTCCTTTAACTTTAACATGAGTCAAACTGCAAACAAAACAACTCTTGTGGACCCATTATAAATTCACCTTGATTGTGATACGTAAAAGGAGAGAGAGAGAGAGAGTGTGTGTGATTGTGATGGGAAAACTTTTTTAAAAAAATTACATTTTGTTTACATACAATTTAAAAGAAAATTCTTTCGAAGTAAAATAAGTAATTTTCTGATTTTTTTCCCATCAGATTCGATTTATAGAATGTATGTTTTTTTTACATTTAAAAAAAAAAAATTTTAATTTAAATTTTAAAAGATTCTCTTCACTTCAGTGTTTTTGACGTTTCTCATCAAACTTTTTTTTGTTTCATACCGTATCAGTGAATTGTTAGCCAAACTATTTAAAAAAGTAATAAAAACAAGTAACCGATACTCTGCTATTACTTTTTCTTTTACTTTTCAATGTTTCATAGTAGTTTGTAGTAAGTAAATGTACAGTACATGTACATAATATTTAATTTACTTATTACGTTCCTGAATGTTTATATTTTTTTCACTTAAGTTCTTTGTTTTAATTTTGGAAATTTGAGTAAATTTAATTAATTAAATTTTTTTACTTTACCTTATTACCAAAATTTCCTACTTTTGTTTGAGAGTATTTTCGTTGTCAAATTAAAAAAAAAATCGACAAAAAACACAGCACCAACAATAATAGCATTGAAAAAAAAAAAAAATTAAATAATTTGTTTTGTAAAATTAAAATATTATGTTCGAATTTGTATACGTCTTTATGAAAAGTCAGTCACCGAGCACACTCGTTCTTTTCACTTTTTTGTTATTTCTCTTAAAACTTAAAAAAATAAAAATTTTTTCCGTGGAAAGAAAGGACAAGAAATACATTATAGAAAAAAATTAAAATAATTTAATCATAAATTATTTTCAAAGCAGATTTTAAAACTTAAAAAAGCTTCTTAGCCCACAATTCGTCGTAATTCAAAAGAAGATACTAGTAAAGAACAATCTTGTTCGCAAAAACTAAAAAAGTATGATTTTGTTGAAAAATGACAATGTGCATAAAAATGCTTCTCTGTGCAACACTGTAGTGTACAGGGCCAAAAGTAGCATAGTTGTTATTGTTGAATGTTGAGGTTTAGGAAGATAGTGTTGCTCCAATTTTCCAAGTAGAGATGGTCTGACTGTTTGCCATGAACTCTAAATCAGAACTGTTACTTGGACTCGAACACCGACCACTACCATTGGAAAACAAAGCAATTCTATATACAATAGTTGAAAAGAGTAGAAATTAATTAAAAAAAAATCGTTAATCATTGACTTTAAACGAAAAAAAATAAAAGTATCAAAATTAAATGGTTCGGTACTATGCCCAGCGGGGCGTTAATAATTGTGGTGACGGTGATTTGCATTAAAAAAATTGTTTTCTACAAACTACATTTTTCCTTTTTCGAGGAAAATATTATAATTTCGCTATCATTTCAATTTATTAATTAATAACGTAGTGGCCCCCTTATTTTAAAAAAAATAAATATCTTTTCTTGTTCACAAAAAGAAAAACGTAATTTTGAACTCAAAATGTTTTCTGTTTGTTGAAGTTTTCATTTGTACAAATATTTCATGTTTATTTTTAGACTTTTGGCACTGAAGAAGTCTCAAGAGTTTCAACAAATATTCAGCAATCATTACCACTTAAAATTTTTTTTTTTTAAATTAGTCTGCTAATGAGTTTCCAACCCTAAATTAATTTCGAGTAATAATTTTATTTTCCAAATTTTCTCAAAAAATCTTTTATAGAAAGTGCTGTGTGGTTAAATACCGTTTCTTTGTATGGTGGTAGTGAAATACTCATGCCGGACACTTCTTCATTTTCTCGGAGTGACTAATAATGGCTCGTTTTTTTTTTCTGTTTCATATTATGGTTACATTTTTTAAAGCTTCGTGTGCGATTATTTTTTATTTATTTATTTTTTTCAAGTTTGTGGAATGCAAGTAAATAAAACGAATTAATTATTAAAAAGTTTATTTTTTTCTTGTTCTTTCTCTTATTCAGTCACATGATCCCTCGACTGGTCATCATATTTTGTGGTTTCTTTACTTTACTTACTTTTTCTTTTTCAAAGTTTAATTTAATTATTAATTAAATACACTTTACTTTTCCTTCTCAATATGGTTTAAAGAAAGAAAAAACACAAGTGTAAAAAAAAGTGAGCGTATTTTGGATTTTCCAATTTTATTGTGAACATTTAAATGTGATTTTAAAATTTAAAAACTGCTTTCTGCATTGAAAAGTGACGTTGATACTGCCCGAAGTTTTGAATAAGACAAGGCACAGAGTTAAAAAAAAAACAAAACAAAACAAAAACATCATTCTTTGTCCGCATTTCAGGCGGGTGATGGGTGGAGTGGAGAAGATAGTTGCCATTTCAGATTTAAAAAAAAAAAAATATTGATATTTTCTTCAAATCTTTACTACTTGAACTTTATTTTTATTTTTAAATAATTTAAATAAACGTTAAGTTGTATTTTCAAAGATTATTTTATGAGTCCATGACTCCAACTTTTTTTTTTTTTTGTGAAGTATTGGTTAGCAAGTTTATTTTTCAGAGCATTAGAGTTCGATTCTCACGTTGCACCACGCACTTGTGGCCTTGTTCTAATCTTGACTAAGCTAAAAATTAAAAATACATGCTCTTTATTTAAAAAGCATACACTAAACAATCTAAAAAAGTAGTTCAATGTTTTACTTTATAAAGTTTTAAAAAAGTAAACCATTCAAATTCTTAAATAAAAATTCAGCGACACAAATCTTACTTTTGTTTTGTTTGTTTTTATAGATTATATCGTAAATTTTCGTTTAACAAATAAAATTAATAATGGATTTGAATTTTCTTTTTGTTATAGAATGAGCACTTCCATAATAATTATTTTCTATTTTTTGTGTCTCAAACAACATGTGTTCAGAAGAACAAATGCAACTTTTCAACACTTCTGTTTTGCCTTTATACTTCTATTTCTATTTTAATAATTGTAAAAAAAAAAGTGAACTTTTTTTTCAATATTCCATTGTAGTAAAAATGTGAGATAAATACAGGTTTTTAAATGTCTTTCTTACAATATGAAGCAAAGTAAAAAGTAAACTGTATCGATTTCTTTCGTCCCACCCATTTTTTCTCATGAATCGTTTTTACTTTCACTTTCCTCTTCCCCATTGTTATGCTGTTTCTGTATAAAAAAACTATCATTTTTTTCAACGTGATAATTCATACACATACAAAATTCATACACACATTTCCTGTGAGACTTCTTTTTTTCTTTCTTTTTTTTTTTTTTGACCTTACATGTGCATATTTGTGAGGAAAGCAAAAATGAAACTAGACATGTCTATAACACGTGTTTTCTTGCCATGGTCAATATTCATTTTATCGTTTAAATCACCAACCTTTTTTTTTTTTAGAAATGATAGTTTCATTTTTTTGTCACGCTTCATATTGCAGTCCGGTACAATAAAACTGTTTTTTCATCAAAATCATAAATAGACAAATATGAATGAATTTAAAAAGTGATGGCTTGACTACCGAGCATACGGTCTTGGAGGCAAACAGTGACTTGAATAATAATAATAATAATAATAATAATAATAAAGCAGTTGAATAATGGAATAAGAAGCCTTATTGACTAATATTGTTTTATTTGCTAAACGGAGGTATCTTACTTAAATTTTATACTTTAATGATTTTATTAATCTTTCTTCTAATTTTGTCCCCCCCCCCCCAAAAAAAAGATTTTTTTACCCAGGTTGCATAAGGAAGGCTAAGAATTACCACTCACCAACTGCAGGTCCCAAGTAGTTGAGTTAGGGGTAGGAGACACGTCTAGACATGTAAAAAAGGAATAGATGACATGAAATTCTTGACATGAGGAGGAGGAGACAGCAAACAATGCTAAGGCATGGCATAGAATATAGGACATTGCACAAAGAAATATAGGAACACGTGCAAACAGGCAAAAGGGAATGTCTCAAAAGAAAGTGCACAAAAATAGAAAGAGTGAGTATTACATATTATGAAGAGATTCATAAAAAAAATAAGGGAACTAACAAGACAAAAGACATTTTTATGAACAGGATGCATAAAATCCCAAACAGGACACTGATATTAGAGAAAGAAAAATTACTTCAGCTATAGAATGAATGTGTCGCAGGACCAAAAGGAATTGTAATAAAGATGCTGGCAACTTTCAATGCTTTCAGCACTGAAAAATTACAGACATAATAAAGAAACTTTCCAACAATGGTGTTATACCAGAATACAAACTCTATCAGACAATCAGTCTAATGAGGCATATAATAAAACTCATCCAGATTCTGATGAATAGAGCATCCAGTCGAATTAGACCAGAAATAGGACAAGAAGAGTTGAAGGCACTGGAACAAAGAATGCAATATTTATGCTCAGAAAGATATCAGAAAGAGCAACACAAATGTGAAGGAGTCTATACCTAGGTTTTATATAGATTAGGTAAAAGGGTACATCACAAAGAACTGTTAAAACTTTTAGGTAAGGTTGATTTATTTGGAAAGGATATTAGAATAATGCAGAACTTATACTGGGAGCAAACTGCCAGGAATGAGGATAGAAAATGAATTCAGTAAATACACTAAAATAGAAAGTGGTATAAGACAAAGATGTGTCTACTCACTGGACTTATTCAACCTTTTACAGTGAAGCAATCCTGAAAGAATTAGAAGTTCTACCTGGAAAGCCATCCTGAGAAAATTAGAAGTCCTACCAGGATTCATTATTGGCGGCTACAATCTTAACAACATTAGATATGCAGATGATACAGTGTTGATAGCAGATATAGAAAGAAAACTACAGAACATGGCAAAGGAAAGTGAGAAGAAAAGACTAAACATCAACTGTGAGAAGACAGAATCTGTGATTGTCAGCAAAAGAAACAGCCCACCATGCAAATTACAAATTAGAGATACCAAGATTAAACAGGTGCAAAAATTTAAATATCTAAGAAGTGTTTTAACATAGAATGGAAAATGTGATATTGAAATCTGAAAGTGCATTGGAATAGTGAAAGATGCCTTCCTAAAGTTAAACAAAATATTTAGAAACAAGAAGATTTTGTTAGAAACAAAGAAAAAAGTACTGAACTGTTATGTAATATTTACGTTCTTATATGTCAGTGAATGCTGGAACATCTCATTACTAATGGGGAAGAAGCTTGAGTAGAAATTTGGTTCTACAGAAGGATGTTGAAAATACCATGGACTAAACGTTTTAGCAGTGACAAAGTTTTAGAATAAATGGAAACAAAATGACATTTATATATAGCATCAGAAAGAGAGTTAAAAATTCTAGGGCACATAATGAGGAAAGAGGGCTTTGGAAGTTTCACACTCGAAGAACATTGAAAGCAAGAAGGACAGAGAAAACCAGTTACCTGTGAATTATACTAGTCCAAAATATTATTCCACATTACCTATTGTCTACTAAGTTATGTTGGTTCACTATTTCCATGAAAGACCTAATTTCAAGCCAAGCCATCAGGTCCAACCAATGTAGCTCTAGATTCATCAATAAAAATTCCTGTTGAGAAATCAGTTTTCATGTACTTCTTTGCCCAATTTACATGCTCCTTTTTGTGATGTTTATTTTAAATTAGTAGTTTGGTTGCTTTTAAAACTTTAGCCAATGTTTGTAATATTCTTAATCTTTTCTCTCTTTATATTAGCAACTAAAATTTGTTCAAATATTTTCTTGCTGGTCAATCCAATTTTCTTGTGTATCACCTTTTAATTTGTCTCTAATTATGTGTTTGTGATGGTTTTGAAGACATTTTTTTTATCTTGTTCTTTTCTTGCCAATGTTTGAAATTTTATTTTTTGATAGTTCTCTGATTTCTGTTAAACTTTTTCACAATTTCCAAAGTTGTGTTCCCATTACTCAATAACTTGAAAATATTTTATTTCTTTTTTTGAGGTTATCTTTCTTACAGCCTATGCTGCTCTTTATATAGTTGAAATTAAAAGTAAATATCAGTCAGTTATGTGCCATGCGTGATCTTTCGATACATGACTGACAAGGCAGATTTTTTCCTGCAGTAGGTTGCCATTTCTTTCTGTGGTAGACCAGTTGCCATCCAAAACTATAGAACCCTGTCCTGCTATTTATCCATATCTGGGGGGAGAAGAAGATTCATACCTTTCCCAAGGGTATTAGCATGTAAGTGAATGTAATAGATTCGACTGGAATTTAAACTCGGCTCTCCGATTCCTCAATATCCCTATCCATTACTCCCCCATGCCTGTAAATGTAAGTATTGTTATACAATTTTATTTAAAAGGATAAGCGATTCTTGAGTTGTATAATCAAATATTGTAAGCTGAAATTCACAGTGTATATTTGTCACATAAGTACAACCTGAAGATTTAATAATAATAATGTGTCAATAATTTTATGATGAAAACATTGACCTGCATAATAAAATCTGACATTGTTTAGAATCTTACTGGTTGACAGGTGACTCATGTTGAAAAGATTAACACTATTTCCATTATTTAATCTGTTCAGTTACATGTGGGTCTCAATACTATTTTACTTGAATGCCTTTAATCCATTGTTATTTCCAGTTTCTATGGTTTTGACTTCTACAGAATTATTTAATTTTACAATTTATTTTTAAATAAATATAACTCTCCATTTTCTCTCTCTATCCCTCAATATATATATATATATATATATATATATATATAAAACCACTTTCAACCCCACTCTGCCTCCACTATGCTAAATAATCAAAAGTCACTGGGAAATACTACATCTCAAACCAGATCTAAAAAATTGTTTGAGGAACTCGGCCTTCTAGCATATTGTAGGTCTAAGAACCTACTAAATTATAGGTAGTAACCACATTTCAGGGGGCAAGGTAATCTGTAATAAACCAAAAACAAAGACAACAGGATTTTCTCAACCATTTAACAGCAAAAGGAGCTTATGCTGTAATCATATTAGACACACAAATTCATTCACTAGCTCAGTCACTAAATCTACTTTCAAAATCTACCACAACTCTAACTGTAGAAGTTGTAACACAGTTTACATCCTAGAATGCACACTATGCCAGAAACAATATGCAGGAAGATCTGAATGGCCATTTCACTACAGAATTAATAATTATCACAATCAAATTAAGTTGGCTCCTCATGAAAGATTATTACCTGTAGAACAACATTTCCGCCTACAAAAATACAATTTTAAAACCAATGCCAAATGCACTATAATTGAGAAAATAGAAAAGTTCAGAGCAGATAACATTAGAAAGATTTTAGAAGGCCATTAAAATAAGTGAATTTAGCACCTAAAACGCTCCATCCAGATGGGCTTAATCACAAATTTAACAACATAGATAGAATTAATATATAACCCCACAAATCAGGACCTACCCACATTTCTCACCCATATAAGACAGACATGCTTGTAGAGGTGTTGAGGCCTCACATTTATGCACTCACCCATACTAATACACACACTTACACACATCATACTCACTCACTCCCTATGAACCAAATAACACACACACTTAACAGAGACACATCCCCTTTCCAGGAACCAATAAAATTGTCAAAATGACCAAGTGAATCCATCCAGCTCTTAAATAACAACTTAAAAGAGACTGTTTGACCAACACAAGGACTGACCAAAATTCATGATATAAAATAAAAACAAATGAAAACTACAGATAAAGTTCATTTTCTCCATCAAGTCATTCATTTCTGTAGTTCACTGCTACTAACAAGCAAAATTTTTTTTTCTGATGATGATGGCCATGTTGGCCGAAACTAGTTGAGGAATCTAACTGAAATAATAAAAACAAAAGAATATTAATATACAACTGAGTGTGTCTGAAGATTTTAATTTTTTAATATTTTTTATTGTTCAAAACATATATATATATATATATATATATATATATATATATATATATATATATGTATATAAAGCACACTAAGTGCTGGTGGTAATAAAACAGTGCACAATGTAAAATAACAAAGAAAATTTATACTGATATTTATTAAAATAAAACTATAGTTTTCCTAATTTCTTTTTTCTTTATACATGTCTTTTTCTACAGATTAATTCTGTGATTTTTTTTAAATATAAAAAATTACTTAGATATTATTTTCAGTGGATACTCATATTTGATTAGGTGCTCAGTTTATTTACTGAACATTCAGGCCAGTAGACAAAAATAAATAAATAATAAACTGAGTACCTACTCAAATATAAGTACTAAATATAATGTTTAAAGTGATATATATTGAAGGATTCTATTCAACTCTGTAAAAATAGAATCTTTCAATTAACACGTGATTTAACTATTCACCGTAGAGAATGTCTTTCACGTTTGTCCTTTTTTGATAGAATTAGGTTCTCCCGTCATATGGGTTCTATTCATCTTAAATCCGTCAAGAAATTAGCGTGCGACACGCAAACGCAATTGCAGCACCTTGTTAGTAAACGGTTTGGACATATTGAACCAGTCTCGGGGGTAATTCTTAACCTATCCACCTATGAGCTATCTGATTTGGAATCCAGTATACTTTCTTATGGCCTGGATTATTGTATTCCTCCTAGGGTTTCCGATGCTGAAAAAATCTTCTCTGAATTTGAGGTGCTATCTGCACAGTTATGTCGACTAGTGTCTTGCTCGTCTGACTCTCTTTCGAGCTTAAAGGCTACACTGAATGACTTAGCGCATACATATGCTGCAACTCCTGTAGCTCTTTCTGAGTCCAAGTGGGGTCAACAGCAGCGGTCAGTGGTCAGGACTATTAAAGCCAATAACAACTTGGTTATTACTTGTCCTGATAAAGGTGCTGGTATAGTCCTACTGGACCATTCGGACTATGTCTCCAAAATGCAAACCATTTTGAGTGACACATCAAAATTTCTTCCTCTGGGTCCAGCAGAGACACATGACCGCACTATACCTATTGAGATTAAATTTCAGAAGACACTTCTGTCTTGGGTTAAACGAGGCTTTCTCACTCGTGAGATTAGTGACGATATAAGACCTGTCAGTTCTATTCGACCTCGTATGTATGGTCTACCAAAGACTCATAAAGATAATGTACCCCTTCGACCCATTTTGTCAATGTCTGGCTTGTCCCAACTCAGGGTGGCCGGTTTCCTCTCAGATCTCCTTCAACCGGTCGTTGAACATTTTAGCTCATATACTATTAAGGATTTGTTCTCTTTTGTTAGATTTATACAGGAAACTCCTTCCAAGGATAAATTCATGTGTTCCTTTGACGTGTGTTCCCTGTTTACCTGTGTTCCTGTAATGGAAACCATCGAGATTTGCTGTGATATGCTATATCGCAGTCACCTGTCTCCTCCAGATATACCTGAAAATGTCTTCATTGAGTTGATGCAATTTGCGACTATGTCTATGGAGTTTAGTTTTAATAACTTCATGTACAGACAGGTTGACGGGGTTGCGATGGGCTCCCCTTTGGGTCCTTCTTTGGCCAACATTTTTGTGGGCTTTTATGAGGCTTCACTCCTCACCCATGACAATGCTCCGTCCATGTACCATCGGTATGATGACGATACGTTCTGTCTCTTCAACAGTGAACCCGAAGCCGGTTCCTTCCTATCGGTAATGAATCAACTTCATCCGTCCTTGTCATTCACTACTGAAGTACAAAAGTGTCCTGTCTATTTACGTCTTCCATTTATTGGTTCACGGGGTGAGCTTTTGGCCAAGCGAATCCTGTCTGTTGTCCAAAATTGTTATTTCTCAGCTCAATTGAGAGTTCATTTTGCGACCCGTACTGCCTTCCCGTCTATGCGCAAGGATCTTCTTCCTACCCATAATGCCTCTTCTGTTATTTACACATTTAAATGTAGTTGTGGTAGCAACTACATAGGAAGAACGACCCAGCGATTGGATTGTAGGATCAGGCAGCATGTCCCTTTAAGAGTCCTGAATCCGGAAGCCAGTAGTAGCCAATTGGTGAATACTTCCGGTTCAGCCATCACTGAGCACCTTATAAATAGCAGAGTGTGCGCAACCAATTTTAGTCCGAACTTGTTCGCGGTGCTAGCTAGTTCGCACTCTCTATTTCACCTAAGAGCGCTTGAATCACTGTATATACGAGCAAGGGGACCGTCTCTTTGCAAGCAAAGAGACTGCCTCCTTGGCCTCCATATTATTATGCTCTAGTGTCCTCTATTCTTATTCCCCACTTCTTCCATCTCTATTTTCCTGCTATATATAAATTTTTTTATTTTTTTATTTTTGTTTTTATTTTGGCGGAAAATTGCAATATTCGGTTTAAGAATATATATATATTTCCTTCATACAGATTATTCATTTTCACTTTTAATGTTTTAATTGTATGAAGATTGTTTGTGTCATCAATAAGTTATTTATTATAAAATAAATGTTCCCCGTTGACCTTGATAAGCTAGGGAACGAAACCGGTTAGTCTGTTTAGTGATTGTCTCATTTCTTATTTTTTATTTTTCATCTCACATAATGTCTATTAGAAACAAATTCTCTGTCTTTCTAGCTATTTTCCAGTTTTGTACCTCCCACAATCTATTCAAATATATATATATATATATATATATATATATATATATATATATAAACAAAATAAACTAAGTATGAGGTGAAGGAAAAGTATCTAACACAAACCCTACCAATACAAATCCTACAGAAAAGCAACATTCACTTAACAAAAATCAGAAGTGCTCCATTTTATGACATGACTCTGGTACCTCCAACCTTTACTAGAGAATTGGGAAAGCAAATTATGGCAGATCTGTAACAGCAACAAGAGAAACTGATCTACAACCATAATTGTTTGAAGATCTCACTTGTTGCAAAACTCATTAATAGTTGTTGAATTTAGATTGGTATCTCTCGATGGATTCTTGGTGGTTGTTATATGATGGGTGCCACCTTGTTGAATAGTATGAGCATTGCAAGACTCAGTTGTGACATGGTAGCAAGCAATGTCTGTGCATGAAATTTTGAAAGTGTAGGAAGGCATTGCACTGGGTCAAGGACAGCATGTTCCCTAAAAGGAAAACCAGTCAATATCACTGGATGCTGTCAAGCTGTAGGTGTGACATCAGTTTTCCTTCTAGTTACAAAGGCTAAGGGATTCAACATTTGCAGAATGCTTCTTTTTTGCAATGATGTCCATCCTGTACAAGGCCTGAGAGCCACTTGAGGCAGAGGGTCACAGAGTAAGAGGCACAGTATATAAAGATATGTGGGGATGATAATGGTTGACCCTAGACTTGAACAGGTTAAAATTGTAGTGATCAGGGAAACATCCTATTGGAGGTCAGTTCCACAGAGCAGCAGTTTGTGGAAAGAAGCTGCTCAAGTGGAACTTACATTTGACCAATGGAATACAAAGGGAATGAGGGTGGTCTGCTTCAATGTGTGTGGCCTGGTTGTTTTTAGACATGAAAGTTAGAACTGGTGGAACTAAAGAATTTAGTTCTTAATACTTTCCATGAAAATAGCAATAGAGCAGTGAGAGACTTGCAATGTTTGTCTGTGAGAAAGGGATTAGAGTGGAAAATAATTTGTTACCCACATGGATACAGAGGTGCTTTTGGACTTTATTGGAACTGGAAAGGGAAGACTTGGCAGCTCCTGCCCATATATGGCAGCAGTACTCCATTTTCAGTCTGATCTGGCTCTTGTAAAGGATAGCAGGAGGAGTCAGGGAACTGACCATTTTTCCAGAATCAGGATTAAATGTATGATTTGTGGTGTTTAAGTCCCAATAGGTGCTCAAAGCATGGGTCTTCTCTGTGAGAACATCAGTTCATTGTGATCAGTGAAAGTTTAGGATTTGCTCAGTGATGATGGAACATCACTTGTCTGGTGGAACTTAGGAATGTAGTTTGTCTGAACATGGGGAATAGCAGTGAGAGGCTAGCAACATTTCTTTTGTGGGAAAGGGGTTACAAGGTGAAAAATAATTTATCACCCATGATGTTGCATGAACGTTTTGGAAATTTGTCAAAGCTGGACAGTGGAGTCTGGGTACCACTGCCTAAAATAGTTTTTTTTGTCTTGAGGTTTTGGTTGTAGAATATAGTATTTCACTACTTTATTTTAATTTTTAACTAGGTACCACAAGTTATCCCACTGTATGTGAAATTCATCAGAACACCTGTATGTGCTTTAAATTTCTCTGTATTTGCAGTGCCTGATTGGTGTGTACCATAGCATGATTGCAATCTTGTCTCACCAATTCTATTCTGTAGTAATTTAAATCCTCACTGTTATATTACTGCGTTCCTTTGCCAGCTTAAGCTAAACATAGTAAATAATTATTTTAGGTGCTTAGTGCAGAGGAAGCAAACCGTTAACTCATTTTGTTGACATTCACTTCACGATAAATTGAATTACTAAACTTATAATTTGTTTCCTATTTTGTGACAAATTCAGTGAGGTCAGTGGCTTGATCAAAATTTGGATAACTCTGCCTAACCATCATTGGTCCTGTGGTTTCTTGACTTAAAAGTATTTTTGATGAGGAACTTGGCCATTCTGAGTTTAACTTCTGGTAGTTTCTTATTTCTTGTAGGCAATTCTTTAGAGTCTGTCTATATTTCTGAGATGAGGTATTATGTACAGTATTTACATTAGTTGGACTATTGTCCTCATCTTTGTCGCCATATTTGTCACAACGTTTCGGCCGTTGTACGTTCCGGCGACAAAGATGAGGACAATAGTCCGACTAATGTAAATACTGTAGGCAGTTCTTTATTCTCAAGAAGTGCTTCCATTCCATCACTGCCACCCTATAATTGATCATGAAGGGTCATCTCATATCATATATGGCCAATTTCCTGATAGACAAGTAACTTACAATCTCTATCATTTATCTGATAGCCGAACTGAAAGCAGGTTCTTGACAAAGTCACTGGTTATGGTAGGAAAGTTGGTCTGAATGTAGATTGATTTAATCTTGCTTCAAATTAGGATAAGTGCAGAACATAATCTTGGATTGCTGTTTTTTATACAGATGTTGATGTGTTTATATCAAGCCTACCATTTACACATGAGGGAGTGTTCTAAAGTTCTTGGCCTGACCAAGAAGGAAATTAAGAAATCTGATATTTTATTTTATTTTTGTTAGATTTTGGAAATTGGGCTGGGATGAAAACTTTTCAGCACCCCTCAAATTGTGCCGAATTTGTTTTATATCAGAAAATTAAACAATAACTTTCTCTTAATGTTTCTGAACAAATTTGTATTAATATCCTTGTTTTTGCCTCTTGACTATAGTCCAGTGAGTAGATTTTTTTTATACTCACTTCATCCCAAGCAAGGCAATAATGCTACTATGCAAGGGACTACTGGAAGTGAAAGAAAAGGAAAAGACTTCAGAAAGAAACAGAAGCACAATAATAGTATAAATTCCAGCATTTAGGCAGAGATGTTAGAAGTATAGATTTGTAGTAGAATTTAGACAGAACCAGAAACCCAATCTTAAACAGGGATAAACTTCTACTCCTGTTCAAAAGACCAGGGAAGAGTGTAAAATGGATGATAGGGGACCCTATCTACTCCTATTGTGGAGAAAAATAAAAAGTAAAAATTTCAGAGTTTGTGTGGAGATGTTAGAAGTATAGAGTTGAAGTAGAATTTGGAAGGAACTGGAAACCCAATTTTTACTGCCATTTTATTGTCTGAAGTTTTGTGATTCTCATCATTCCTCTTGGATTCTTGTCATGACTTGACTTTGTGGACAGATATTAAAGAGTGTTTTCCACAGCTGTTGCAAACTCTCCCCATATTGGATGGAGTAGATCTACAGAATAGCCCTGAAGCCTGCACTAGTAAAGTGTCATGGTAGGATGTGGCCTAGACTTTTTATTCTCCAACATTAAAGGTTCATTTGTTATATACAAGTGAAGAAGGACAATGCCAATAAGGTTTGAGGCTGTAGGCTTGCTGTTGTAGTTTTCTTCTCCAAGGTAGATGGCTAAGCTAGCTGCAGATATCTACTACAATAATTATTCCAGCAGTATGAATGACCCAAGAGAGATTAAGGAGTTGGTTCTGTAACCCGCACAAAAGTTTATAGATTGTGCAATTTTTATAGAATTAATAGATTTTATTTTTAATCATGACATTATTTCTTATTTACTCTAAACATTATTTTAGTAGATACACCTTGTTTGAGTAAACCCCCAGTTTTTATTTTTTAAAACAGTGAAAATTGCACCTACTGGCCTGCAAATTTGAGACTGAATAAAGAAAACATGTTTTCCAACAGGGTTCAAAGCTTTCCTTAGAAAGAGTGATGCAATTTCAAACCCTGCTAAATTTTCTTTTTTAAGTCTCTTGAATATGCAGGCCAGTAGATGTAATTTTAGCTGTTTAAAAAAAAAATAAACAGACAAAAACAAAACAAAATGGGGACATCTACTCAAACAAAGTGTATCCACTAAAATAACATTTTATACTAATAAGATTGTGCAATGTAAAATGTATTTAAATTCACAGAATCTATATGACACCATATTTATGTCACATCACAAACATTTAAATACTTAAATGTTGTTGCAATGTCATATCGATTCAAAAATTAAAAATAATTAACATATTTAAAATTGAAGTACAGATTCATCACAGGATTCTAAAAAGATAGACATTTTTTCTTTTTATTCAAATGTTATTTTTAGTGGACACCTGTATTTGAGTTGAACATCCCATTTTTGAAATGATGATTACTTTTTCCTGTGCATTCAAGGAAACTTAATAAAGCAGGATTTGAGCACATGTCCCCCTTTGTAGGAGGAACTATCATCTGATCTGGTGTGCTTTAGACCATTCAGCTACAGTGAGCCTCACAGCCAAGCAAGATTCTATTGGCCTTAAAGCACATCTTCTTCAGGTATACAGCCACATCACCAGTTCTTGTATGATTACTGAAGTTAAGAAATGTCAGGCCTGGTCAGTATCTAGATGAGTGACTGCTTGGGAAGACCAGGTACTGTAAGCTTGGATGTGTGGGTGGTGTAATGGATAATGGCTCAGAATTGTTAATCAGAGAGCTGAGTTCCAATTTCTGTTGGGTTCATTATATTAACCCACATGCAAATACCCTGGGTATGAATCCACTTCTTCTCTCCATCTATGGGTAAATTATTAAAATTTGTACAAAAAAATTCTTACAATCTAAAAAATATTTTCTGGCTTTAAATAACTTGCAAAGTGTTGATGAGCCATAGTAAATGAATCAGTCAATCAATCAACATCCTGTTTAGATTTTTTCTAGAAAGTCATATCTGCTCAGTTTTGTAGCTGAAATGTAAACAAAGCAAATTCTAAAGAGTTAATGGATTTTTATTTATAATCCAATATATTTTTATTACTTCAAATTTGGTAGATGTAATGCTTCCAACTTTTCTTTCATTCTACACTACACTATCAATTCATTAACCATCAAAATGTAAATGACCAATTTTCCAAGTGTAGTGTTTTCTTCATTTCCTCTTTAAGTTTAACACCTTGAAATAATTGCTGACAAACATTTGTTGCTTTGCTTATTAAGTTTGAAGATGGTTGCAGTTTTGGTTTTGCTATCCTTTTTCTTGTTCAGAACTTTTCTTCTTTTGGATGGATGAATAGTTTTGGAACTCACAGACTTTCCAGTTGTATGTTCAACATGTCCTTTGCTTTCAATCTGAACATGATATAACTATTTATCCTCACTAAACTGCCATTCCTTTTGTGATGTCAAAAATTTAATTCAATGAATCATATTTTCCTTGTTTCACACATTCATCATAAGTATTCAGTACTTGATTCAGTTTTGCTTGTATGACTTGAGTTGATAAATTTGGGAAATTTAATTTTATAAACTTGTTACTTCTTTAGCGATTTCCTTTATACATTCTTCCCTTCCTTTGATGGATGCTCCAAGGAACAGATAGCGACCAACAATTTGGATTTTAAGTGGTATCCTGCTTTTGTTTTCCAGTGATTCTTCTTCTAGTGGAACAGTTCTTCTTTTCTTATGTGATTCTTCACCAGATCCTCTTGTGTCTTTCATGTCCATTGCAGCTTTCTGGAATCTAACCAGATCACTGCCAAAGTTTACTGGCAGCAACTAGATGAAATGCACATTCAGTTAAGCACAATGCGACGGGCATTGATTTATCGACGAGGTCCAATTCTGCTTTATGACAATACTCGGCCACATGTTTCAGAAGTTCACCGACTTGGGATATTCCACTGAGTACCACTTTGTCAAGCATCTTGAGAATATTTTTAAGCATAAAATTATTCTGTTGCAAAGAATATGCAGAAACTGTATTCAAAAATTTCTTGGTTTCCAAAACTTTAGAATTTTATCATAAAGGCATAAATAAACTTGTGACTTAATAGTAGAAATGTATAGATGTTCAGGATTATTATTTTGACTGATTTAAACCGTTTAAATACATTATTTCAGGAATAAATGTTGATTCTAAAATTGGACAACATAGTAAAGTTAGGCCAGGATGAATTTCAGCATGGAGTTGAGTTTCATCATACAGCTTCTAACAAGATTGGTTTTCATGATGAGTGATAGCTCTGTAATAACGTGTTAAATAAGTTGAGGTTTTATTTTCTACTGATAACAGAATGTTTTACTCACAAATTCTCTTCCAAATCTACTCTTGACTCATTTGGGACATCTTTGCCTGACTTTCCCCTTAGAACTGAGTCTCTATTGTATGATATGCATATAATTTTGTCGATCATTTCTTCTGTCGTCTCTAAACTGGATGAAAAACATGTAAACTTGATGGTATCCCTGCAATAGTCCTTAAGAAATGTGCTCCTGAACTGACTTGTGTTCTCTTAAAACTCTAGAATAAATACCTTGTTTCTTGCTTGTTGGAAATTCACTTCTGTTGTTCCTGTTTTTAATAGTTGATTCATTTTTTGCAGCTTAAATATATTTTTACAGCTTCAAATAACCTTTGCAGGTTATTTGAGGCTAGAAAATATTTTTTTTTAGATAGGAAGAGTTTTTTTAATTTTTTTTTTTTTAGATAATAATGGTTTAGAGATACAAGTCTTATTAATTAACCCATAGCTGGGAGAGAAGAGATGGATTCATACCTTCCCCAGGGGTATTTTGTGTGAAGTGAATATAGTGAACATGACTGGAATTGGAACTCAGCTCTCTGATTAACAATTTTGAGCCATTAACCATTGCACCACCTGCACATCCAAGCTTACAGCACCTATATTCCCAAGCAGTCACCTGTCTAGGTACTGACCAGGCTTGATATTGCTTAACTTCAGTAATTGTACTGAAACCAGTGTTGCATCCTGTTTTTAAGAACTTTAGTTAACCCTCTAATCCTTTTAACTATTGGCCTATTAGCTTTCTACCTCATTTTGGCAAAGTTCTATAGTCCTTAATCAACTCCACATTGGCTAAGTATCTTATTTTGCTGGGTTTTCTTTCAGATAAGTAATATGATTTTTGCTTCTCCACGTTAACTGCTGATATGTTAAAAGAGTCTATCAAGCTTTAGATAAAAATGGTGAAGCATGGATTGTTGCTTTGGATATCTTGAAGGTGTTTGACAGGGTTTGGCATGCTGGTCTTCATAAGTTGGAAGGTTATTATATTTCTAGATTAATTTTTGATTTGAAAGATTGAAATTTTTTTTATCAAATCATGAAATTAAAGCTGTTTTGAATGGCCACTCTTCTAGGTCTTTTTACATTAATGTGGGTGTTCCCCAGGGATCTATCCTTAAACCTATTTTATTTCTAATTTTCATCAACAACTTTCCTGATGTCATCAGTTGTCGACTTGGTATCCATGTTTATGACACTACTATGTACTCCAGTCTTAATTGTAAGTCTGGTTGGTTCGATAAGATCAACTTGGTAGTTGGTCTTAAAAATGACCTACAATCTGCCGTTAACTAATGCAAAAGATGGCTTGTTAATTTTAACTCCTCCAAAATGAAATTGCCTTCTTTTAATCATCTTAGGGAACCTTTTTTCATTCTATCAGCATTGCTGGTGCTCACCTCCAGGAGAGTGACTACTTGTGCCTTCTTCAGCTTATGTTTTCAGCTGACATGAAGTGGAAAGATTATATTGAATCAATTGCTAGGTCTGCTGCTAGAAAAGTTGGTTCACTGTGTCGTGCTAGATATTTTTTTTTCTTGTCCATGCATTAAATACTGCTACATCTGGTCTGGTGCTTCTATGTATTTAGAGATTTTTGATAAAATCCAAAGAAGAATCTGCAATCTTATCTGAACTTGGCTACAGTCACTTTCCCATTATCATAATGCAGATTTCATGCGCCTTTTCTATAAATATTTTCACAATAATTATTCTGATGACCTTTCCACTTTAGTAACTATTTAAGTGCAGTACTAAATTGGTAACTAGGTCATATATTTTTACAGTTAAAGTTACTAGATGTAACCATAAGTTCTATGCTAATAGGTTCTTCTCTCACACTTCTTGCTTGTGGAACTCTTTTTCAGCTTCTTGCTTTCTAGTCAACTTTGATCTTCAAAAATCTAAATGCAAAAATGTCAATTTTTATCTTTGTCCTTTAATTCCTGTTCTTTTATTCTATCTCTGTAATAATGTTTTTTTTCTCATATTCTTTCATACTCAGTAAAAAAACCTAGATTATTATTGATTTTATTGTCTTGCTTGGGGTGAAATGATTAAAAAAAAAATAAAAGCAATGTAAATGAGTTGAATCATTTGAACCTCTCTTTGGAAAAGACATTAGATTACAGTGAAAGGAGGTCGATGGGGGAGTTTGTTCAGTTTTCATATAAACTATGTACAGAATAGTGTATATATTAGTGTTGAACTACTAACATCAATTGTCCTATATGGCAGTAAATGCTGGACAATCTCCCTATTGATGATGAAGAGCCAGGAGGCAACAGAAATGCAGTTCTACAGAAGGATGCTGAGAATAACATGGATAAAGTGTATAAGCAATGAAGGAGTGTTAAGGCAAATGGAAACAAAAAGGTCACTTGGAAACATAATGAGGAATGGGTCTTGCAGAATTTGGTACACTTCAGGACATATTGAAGGAAAAAGGTACAGGTTGAGGCAGTGGGGCCACTCACCTGTTTAGCTTGTGTGAATGAATGATAGAATTGAGGAGTAGAGGGATGATAAAATGACAAATGTCATTAAGAGTTACAAGGGATAGGAAGACGTGATAAACCCCATCTTGAAGAGACACGCCACATAGAAGAAGATACATAGGAACACTAGTTTTTGCATGTCACTCTTCAAATATGTCTTTTCCTAATTATTATCATTGTATTCTGCTATTTTACAGAGTTTGGCTATTCAGCTTCAAGCTTTGTAAACATTCAGACAATACCATTGTCATAATAAAGATAATGCCACCTGGCAACATCAATACAAGAGAAGTAACTCAAGTACAAACAAGAGTTTATAAATATACTTGGTGATTTGTGAATAATTAGTGAAATGCTCTCAGCCTAACCCTCTTCCAAATTACCAATATTTTGTTTTTAGAAAGAGCTTCTTGGTTGGGTTGAGAACTTTTTAGCATTATTGTGTGTGTGTGTGTTATACACTACAGTTCAAAAGTTTGAGGTTACCCATGGTAATTTTTTAAATTGGCCCCCAAAATAGTTTTTTTTGTACTTTAAATAAGAGAAAATTGTGAGACATGATTTTTTTATTAGAAACTTTATTATGACAAAAAATAACATTTTATGATTAAATTTTGCTCTCGTCAAAATATCCACTTTTCATCTTGATTACTGCAGCACAGATTTTTGGCATTCATTGCAAAATTTTCTCAAAGTATAAGTTTGACAATTGGTTTCATTCTTTTTTCAATGACTCTAAGAGCTCTTTATCATTATTTTTTCACTTTTCTATCAAGTTCATCCCATGCTAATTCTGGGAGTGTCTTCAAACTTTTGAACTGTAGTGTATATACACAGTGTGGCTATACTTTTGACAATAGGGTGTCTAATTCTGATCTTTTCACAAAATGCAACATTGTTGAAATTGGGACTTACCTGGTCATGTTAAAAGGATGAGTGATGACAGAATGCCTACGGTCCTCTTATATAGCCAGCTTGATAGTGGACAAAGGGCTGTTGGATGGGTGTGGCCCGAGTATAAAAACAAGGTAAAGCGTAACTTCTCAGCTGGCATATGTTATAAATTTGAATATATATATATATATATATATATATATATATATATATATATATTGTCATCCACAGACAGACTGTTTTGCTGTATCACAGCTCATCAATGTGGCTAGACATCCGGTTGCCTCTAGCTAGGATTGAAACCCAGCTGAATTGGCACCAGGTGAAAATTCTACCCCTAAGCCATTGATGCATGGCAGAGATGAAGGTGAATTAAGCATATTTATTTTTAGATAAACACACAGTGACTGAGAGAACTCGATTTACTTTACCGAAGAGTCTTGCATTATTGGGCGTAAGAATCACTGTGTTTACAAACTCATATATATATATATATATATATATATATATATATATATATATATATATATAGGCAAAAGTGAGAAAAAAATGTATATTAATATAAATTTTAGATTTATTATACGAGTACTATTTTATTAACACCAGCACTCAATGTGTGCGATATGTTATATACATTCGCACGCACACACGCACACACACTATATATATATATATATATATATATAAATAAAGTATATGAGTGAGTTTGCCAAAAAAGTGATATTTATTTATTGTTTCTATTGTAGGGTCTAAGAATGTCATCATATATTTAAATTATTATTTTACTTTCTCCATTTTTTTTTTTGTTTTAGATTTTTGTTCCTTGACAAGAAGATCATGTCTTCTGCTGGTTAGATGTATGTCACTGCAGGTTATGGAGTGATGGCTTTGAAACCTGTTTTACGTCAGAAGGTGGATGAGCTGTTTCTGCATTGGCTGTCTGAACCAGACACCCAGCAGCTTTTACGACAAAATTTACTTCAAATAGCCAAAGGTGATGTCATCCCTCAGCTGTTGCCTGTCCTTGGGGTTGGTAGCTCTCCCCGGGGTATCCGAACCACTCCTCGCATCTGTCCAGGTTCACCACCATGTTCTCCAGTCAGTGGCAGAGTGGCAAGTCCCAGAAGCCCTCGACGTACGTACTCAAATAAGTCTGTCAGCATCAGTACAACCAGTCTGGTGAGTACATTTTTATTGTTTTCAAAGTATGTTATACCCTCTTGATGCATTAAGAGCACTAATAATTATTTATTTTATTTTTTATGCTGTATATTCTGTAGTCCATCGATACTCCAAGACATCTTCTAAAGAAGTATTTTCCTTTTTGCATTGGAGTGGGATTATACAGATGTTCATGTGCATTTAACCATTTATAGACACACACACACACACACACAACAATATATATAGCTGACCATGAGACCTGGATTTGAATCTTATTATGGTTGATTTGCTGGGAAGGTGATTTCTTTGTTATTGGCCTGGGAATGTGATCTTAACATGCTGCACTTTTGGGAAGTGCTTGAAAATCAAGCCATGGTTTGAGCTAAGCTTTGTAAATGAAATTTCGTAGACAGAACTGTATTATATCCATCAATGGTTGTGCTAGCACAAAGTCATAAGTCATTGTGACAGAGAGTTTGAGTGTACTGGCCTTGTTCAAATTGCTGATTACACCAGTTGATGTGGTCTCTCCCAGGAATTGTAACAAAGGTTTGTTCAGCAATAGATGCAGTATAAACCACAGGGGGGCTCTATCGGTATTGGAAAAAAAAAAGTGGAAATGAGTCTGAGTGGGTGTCTGTAACATTAGCTAAACACACTTGCAGGTTGGTATGCTTGGAAATGAGTAGCTGGACATTATTTTATATGTATATATATGTATATGTATGTATGTATATATATATATATATATATATATATAACATAAAGACAATTTTGAAAATTTACATTTTTGACATGTTTGTGAAAAGATTGGTGTTATCAGGAAAAAGTTTTTCCAACAAAATCTACGTTAGACAAAATATAATAAAAAAAAAAAAATTAATCCATCTATATAATACTAAAATTCTAATCTTGTATGTGTGTTGCCGGGACACAGCTAAACAATACATGATACCACAACCAATTGAGGACCATAGTGTACCTTGAATCCCTGCAAAGTACAGTGCCAAATTTCATTAAAATTAGACAAGGGGTTCTTGAGCTAGGGTTGCTTTTTCTTTTTTTACAGCATTCAGTAAATACTCATTCTTATATCAATCTGCATATATAAATAAATGCTTGCGTATTATATTACAAGTGTTATGTGTGTGAAAAATAACAAACATTCATAATACAACATTATTAAATAAATTTAATTGTAAAAAACATATTTATGCAATTTATTACACTACATTGTAACTTTTTTTATAAACAAATATCTTGGTGTGTTGCAAGTACTGGATAGTTGAAGATGCTGTGTGGGCGAGTCATTGTAAAACGTAATCTGTATAGCTGGAAAATTGTGTCACAAGACTTGATGGTAAATAAATAGATGCATGCTGGTTTACTGCTGTTATGTATTTTGAAATAAATGTGAGGAAGAAGCAAGTATGTATAATAAAAAAAAAATATAATTATTATTTTGAAAAAATTAGCTAAGTACAAAAAAAAAAGAGACATCCATACTTTGTTATTTCAATAAATGTGAATCTCTAAGTGGACAATTACTGCATTATTTACAGATCCACTTTATTCTTTTTAAAGTTCCCTCAACTGCACAAGCTTTATTGTCAATGTAAATTTGATTTTCCAATTTATCATATCATTCAAAAAATTCTGATTAAAAATTTAAATTATTTTCATAAATATACACGTACAAAAAATATGTATATTTCCCTTAAAATCCTGCACAGTTTCAAATGAAAATTAATAATAATGATGATGATGATAATAATAATAGTGATAATGATAATAATTGCTTTAAAGTTTATAAAATAGTGTTTGCGCGCCTGATTAAGGGGAGGTAACTCATTTTAAAAAAGTTTTTGCGAAGTCATTCTTTTAAGAAAATGCAGTATTACCTTTAGAAAGAGTATCAGTTATTTTTAATCCGATAACTTAAAAATATTAAATCCATTTTATTATGATTGATTGATAAACTGTCTTTGGATTTTAAAAAAATTATTTTTGTATACATTTTTAAGATAGAAACAAGTTGATAATTATACTGTAAATCTTTTTCTAAATTTACATTGAATCTTATTGACACTTAGATAAAAGCAGATATTTTAATTGTTTAAACTGAGTAACACTGTTTTGCAGTTGAGGCTGAATGTTGTTTTGAATGTTTTGCCCTATAAACTCACAAGAAAAAAATATAAAAAAAATGTTTAACCTGGACAAAGTATTTCCCATCAGTTAATGGTTATCTCAATTTATATATTTTGCTATGTATATTACATGTCTCTGTCAACATACATACATCCATTAATTCTTTAGAATTTGCTTTGTTGATGTTTTGGATCTGAAACTGAGCTGATATGAAGCTTTTGGGAAAATAAGTGAAGAGGATGTGATTTCCTAAAAAATGAAAAAATAGACCCTTGCTTACTGTGTATTCGTTATGACTGAGTGGTAAAGCACACTAGATCAAGCGGTCGTTTCTCCAACAAAGAGGGACATAGGTTCAACCATTGTGAGAGAATGCATTTCTCTTTATTAATATTTATTGAATGCACAGAATGATAGATGTAATGCACAGTGTTTAATAAATAAAAATGGATTGACTACTACAAATCCAGAGTATCCACTATAATAATGTTTGGAGTAATAAAAATCTCAGATTAAAAAGAAATCCATATATATATATATATATATATATATATATATATATATATATATATATATATATATATAGAGAGAGAGAGAGAGAGTGTGGACATTGGAATCAATGGTGAATGGTAAATGTCAGTTTTATGCTTGAATGTATTAATGCTTCAGTATTAATTTCAATTCTCTTTGTTTTTTTTTTATTGTATTTTTCTTATTTTAAAATAAGTTGTTGTTGCACATCCGGATGAAAATTGTGGATAAACTGTCCAAAGGTCATGTTTTTGTTCTTGTACTTTTGACCATCTTGGTCATTATGAAGGACTAAATGTTTTCATCATCGCAACTCCTAACTTGATGCTCAGCCTCTTATCTGTAATCCCAACACATCTAATGCAGTGTAATGTTCTGGTACTTTTTAAAGTATATTTTATGAACCAGTAAATATTAAAAAAAAAAAAAAGTATGAAATAGCAAAAATCCCTGACATAAAAGATGTGAAATTACATAAAGTACAAGAATCCTGTTTCTTTTCCAGTGCATAAAAACACATGGAAAGATTTTGTTAGGTCATTAATGAATGACATTAAAAAGAGTAATTGTTATGTGCAACAGAAGTCATACTACCCACCAAGGAAACTAGTAATATTAAAATGTTATCTTGCAGCAGAAGTGATCCTACACCAGTTTTAATTTATTTGCATGGGTGTTTTTTTTTGTTTTTTTTCTTAAAGCAGTTTTTAGATTGTTTAACTTCACCAATTCCCCATTAGTCCTTGTAGCTAAATTCCTGCTTCACATCAGAAGAAAAAAAAATCAACAGTCAGCTACTCACCTTATCAGCTGTACAGAAAAAGAACCAACTATAATGTTGTATCAGAATTGAAACATATTTACAATTATTTAAACCCATACTTATGTGAAAATAAATGTAACATGTATAAAATAGATGTTTATGATTTGCTTAAATATATTATCTAAGGAAAAAACAC
Organism: Acanthosepion esculentum; assembly: GCA_964036315.1. NCBI lineage: Eukaryota > Metazoa > Mollusca > Cephalopoda > Sepiida > Sepiidae > Acanthosepion > Acanthosepion esculentum. Next base: position 80,692,821 of record OZ038487.1, on the reverse strand, counting down.
GTTGAAGAAAGAGATGAATAAATAAAAATATATATATTTTTTAAAATTCTTTTTTAGTGTAATAAACTTGTATTTAATCTGTTACTTGACTAGCTGAGCCTAGTTTGGCACAAGGTCACAGTAATAGGGTACCAGTAAGAATCAAACTCACTGCTAACCATTGCAATCCATTTGGTGCTCATTCTGGTATTTGTATAAATTTGCTATTGTTTTAGTGTTTGTAAAAAGAACCAAATTAACAGATCACTTAATAAATGAGAACTGATACTGGTTTTACAATGTCTGTATTGAGTCAAAGTAAAATTTAACCCATCTTCTAATATTTCATTTAATGCTACTTGTGTATGTCAACAAAGATGAAAGATATTCAGCATTGAGGGAAAATAAGGAATAGTGCTATATGCTTTGAATTTGATGATTGATTTTGATTGTTTTTCTAGCTGAATTGGTAAGGCAGCTGTCTCAGGTGTGTAAGTCTAGTTCAAGTCTTACCAGAGGCAGATAATTCATTTCTAACCCATGCTGCTTACTATCAATTAGAGAATGACAATGTGGGAGTTGCAATAAAAAGCCAATGAAATGAAAATAAATGAATAATTATTTGCAATGCTTCGTCTAAGACATTTGAATAATTTACCATCAAATGACTTCAGGATGTACGTTATAAGTTAACCAAACTTAAGTACGAAATATAGGGCTAAAATTTGGTTATGCATGAATATTGTTATTGCAAATTGTAAAATAGTATTAAACTCTGGGATTGGCTTGTGTTTGTCCTGTTATTCAGGATTGTTAATTCTTTAAGATGAATAGATTTAATGGTGAAGATATTTCTTGTTTGTTATAGAACAAAATATGCATGAAAGGGCTTTCATTGATCATAAGGTATATTTAAGCAGCAATTATTCATCCAAACAAGTTCCATTAAATTCAATTGGTAAGTTCTGTTTAATTTTTTATTTTATTTAAAATGCTGTATATTAGGATTTAATAAAACTTGTTTGGAAATGAATATATATATATATATATATATATATATATATATATATATATATATATATATATAAAAAATAAAGTATGCTGAATATTCCTTCGCCCAAACAAGAAACCTCTTTCATATGAATAAATACTATTGTATTTGTTCAGGCTTTTGGGAATGGATCAAGCCAGGAAATTTTCAACATCCTTTATTTTGTGTGCATATCACACACACACACACACACACACATGCGCACACACAATATCATGCTGAACACTGGTTCTTATTCAATCAATGAAGTTAAGCAACATCAAGCCTGGACAGTACCAAGATGGGTGAGCACTTGAGAATAATACGTGCTGTAAGCTTGAATGTGCAGGTGGTGTAATGGATAATGATTCAGTATGGGAAGTCAGAGAGCTGAGTTACAATTTTAATCAAGTTTGTTATGTTCACTTAAATGAATCCACCTCTTCTCCTCATAGCTATGAGTTATAATAGTACGACTTTTATCTTTAAATCATTATTATTTCCCCCCAAATTCTTACAATCCAAAAATATTTTCTGGCTTTAAATAACCTGCAAAAGGTTGATAAATAAAAAAAAAAATCATATATATATATATATATATATATATATATATATATATATATATATGATCCAATCATTCCTGTCAGAACGTGAAATGAATGTCATCCTAAATGGGTTCTCCTCCAGTTCCTTTCATACAAATACTGGTGTTCCCCAAGGCTCTATCTTGGGTCCTACACTGTTTCTGATCTTCTTCAACGATCTTCCTGGTGCCATCAGTCCTCAAGTAGGCATCTATGCAGACAACACTGCCATTTACTTCTGTGTCAGTAGTAAATCTGGCATTGCTGACAAAGTTAACCTGGCCATTGGTATTGAAAAGGACCTTCAATCTGTGGTTGATTGGGGTAGAAAATGGCTTGTAAATTTTAATGTATCCAAAAAATACAGTCACTTTCTCACAGACGTGACGTGGCTTCCCTCTGCTTTTTCTACAAACGTTTTCATGGCAACATCTCTGACAAACTATTTTCACTGGTGCCCCAACTGCATGAATTTAGGTGTGCTACTAAGTTGGCATTTCAGTCCCACCTTTTTACTGTCAAAACAGTTAAATGTAACTGCCTCTTCTATTCCAGCAGCTTCTTCTCTGGCACTTCCTGACAGTGGAACTCCTTTTCTCTTACTCGCTTCCCTGATAACTATAATCTTCAAAAATTTAAATGTAATGTCAAGTGACATCTTCTGATGCCTTGATCTTGATCCCTGTCCTTCTCTTTATTCTTTTCTCAAACACCCCTCTTTATTCTTACTTTCACTCTCCTTGTCTTACTTTCACTCTCACTGCCACTTTGCTTGGGGTGAAATGTTTAACCCCCGGGTGTAACAGCAAAATTGTCCAAATCGTGTAATAGCATGGGATAATTGTCCATCCCACAGACTGTTTAATATCTGAAAAAAGCACTAAACTAATTGAGTTTCTTCTTTCCAGGTTTTCAGATAAGATGTTTAGCCATCTTGACACCATTTGTTGTAAAGATTGCTAAAATCCTTTGAATTATTCAGCTAGAAAGAGAACAGGTTAAAATCGTTTTGTGTCAGCCCCACTATATCTTCCAAACTGAGCAATAGTGAGAGGAAAAAATCATTCAGGTCTTCAGTAATGGCACCAACATTCATATTTTCGCTTTCATCTTCAAAGTCCATTCAAGGACCATCAAGAGAATGGTAAATAAGTTTCAAAAAGAGGGACTAGTAGAGAGGAAAACTGGATTAGGAGGTCACAACAGCAAGAGGGATAATCATTTCAACTTAGAGCTAAATAAATTCTCATTGTTCAATGTAGAGTCCAATAGTGTAATAAAAACCTTGGAGAATTCCAATAAGATATCTTTAATCATTTCTAAGATACAATGTTTCAAAGCTTAATCTAACAATTGGACAATTTTGCTGTTACACCTTGTGTGTGTGTGTGTGTGTGTGTGTGTGTGTGTATATATATATATATATAGTGTGTGTGTGTTTTGCTAGTGAAGTATGTTCAGTCTTGATAGGGTGCCCATTCATGTGGCCCTATGCCAGATTATCCTATTGATCTTGTTCTGTGTTTTTGTATGTATATATATATATATATATATATATATAATCTTTTACTACACAAAATTATTCTGCTCTACCAGAAAGCACATTTTTTGCTTTTTTATTAAGTCTCTTGAATGTGCTGACGTAATTCACACTGTTTAAGGGTGATGAGGCAGGCCATCTACTCAAATATGGGTATCAACAAAATATCGTTTGGAGTAGTAGGAAATAATGTTGGATAAAAACTCCATTGATTTCTTGTAAAATACACACACACACACACACACACATGTAATTGATTATCTGTGAATATCTCTGTGCAAATATATTTTAATTGTCAATAGCTTGCTAACTAAATATAAATACTGATGTATTTACAGACACACATGCATGTATGTGATTTTTATACCTTCATATTTATACTATAATATTTGTGTGGGTGTGTATTTCCATACTCCATCTATTATTTATGATATAGATTTTCATTTTAATGCACTATTATCTATAAATACAAATGTATATATACAAGCATGTAAGTCTGGTACAAGAGAGAATTATATTATAACAGAGTATGTAAATGTTTCTATTAAAAGAATGAAACTCAGACAGTTCTATTTAGGTATGTGGGTTTATTTCTGAAAAGTAGCTTGTAAACTCTTGTCAGTGGTGTTAGGTTTCTTTGAATGAAACTTTCTTTCACACTTGTTCACTTGTAAAAATCAAAGTAGCGATCTCACTGTGCCAAAAGAATGGTGGTAACTGTTACTGGGGTGTTCCAGCTGCCCAACCTGCCGATCTATAAGCTGACTGTTAGATTGTCTTGGTAGCTCCCTCAAGATAAAAAATAAATAAATAAAATAATCGTATGATTCTTACATGCTAAATCACCTAAACATTATATTCTGATCTTACAGCTTACCATTCCAGGTAAGCTAAGAATGGCCCAAAACATTCAACAAAATTACATATTTAGATATTCCTCAAGTGGGTTTCTGTGTATGCACACAGACTGGAGGGAGTTACCATTATAGCCAATACCTTTCTTTTTTGTTTATCTTTTTATTTCTCTTTTAGTGCCATAGCCACGTGTTGTAGATGCTGAGAGTTATTGTTCTTTAAGTATTCTTGATTTTTACATAAGAAAGAAGGCCGAATGGTTAGGCATTATCTCAGGGTATTTTGTTATCGGTGCTTGTTGATCCGAAAGTATCCCCAAAAGCCAAAGGTGTCAAGATGACTTTGTGCTGCTTGACTTGTCCTCAGAGGAATTCTTCGGAAATGGGGTGGATGGATCTGAAACGAAAAGTAAGAAGTGTTGTTTTAGTATATCCCCTGCTCTGATTCTTCCCCTCCCTCTGTAACCACTCCTACCTGATGCCCTCTGTGTCTTACATATTTACTTACTTTTTCTTACTTTTGTCATGTAAACGCTATTAACATCTGTTATTTTTAAAAAGAAAAATCTTTTAAAAATATTTATGGTTATTACATTTCAGGCATCTTTCACTTTAATACAAATATATTATTGTTCTTGGCCCAAGCAACTTCCTAAAATTTGACAAAATTATATCATCAAACGTGTTTTTTTTAAAAATTTTCTTTTGAGAAGCTTATTCATTGGGTCACGGATTTTCAGTAATCCTTATATATATATATATATATATATATATATATATATATATATATATATATATATATATATATATATATATATATATATATATAAATAAAAGGGAGAACAGTAAGATATATAATCCAGTGTTCTTACTGATATTTTTTATTTTTACAAAACAGTGGTCAATGTAAATTTACAGAGCATAAATATTATGAATAAACTGATATAAAATATGTTTTTTTTTGCTACACAGTAATAACCATGTTTCAAACATGGTTATTACTGTGTAGCGAAAACAAATTTTTTATATCAGTTAATTTATAATATTATATCTATATATATTTTATATATATATAAGCAAGTCTATTACATTTTTGTTTAGAAGGATTTTGTTTTTTATCAGTTGTACAAATTTTAACCTACTGTTTGTGCATGAGTAAAATCTGTTATTCAATGAAGCATGTCTCAAAATAAATAAATAAATATATATATATATATATATAATTGGTAATGTACACTTTGTTCAGTGTATTGGTATTATGAATAGAGAGCTGGTCACTGAAGACTTTAGGTCTGAACTTTAGGACAGGCAAATAAACCTTGAACTCCAACCCAATACCCTCTTTCTCTACATTTGTGTGCTAGAAATATCTGTTTGGAATAAATACCTGCATACAGGGAATTAAACATTTTATGGATATGTTTATTGATAGTATGTTGACATTTTTCTTTTTTCTTCTCTTACATGTATGTGAATAGTGGCTAGTCATCCTTGTTGATATTTGATTTGTCCAAGAATTCATAAAATTCTGGTTCATTAGCATATTCATGTTAACTAGTTTATCATCAAACAGTGATGGTAATATTTAAGTTTTTGTTCTAAGTGCAATGCAATTACAAAATTAATATCCATTTGTCTGGAAGCTAAAAAATAATTTAAGTTAAAATGTTGGCATTTTATTTCTCTGGTTTAAAATAAGAGAAAATTCTATTTTTACTATGTCATCAGAAGAATCCTTTTTGAAATTAAAAAAAATACTCACAAATGATTTTAATCTCACAAGAAATTATTTTTATGAAAATAACATTGAAAATTGTAATTTTGAGAGAAGTCGATTACTTCAAAATGCAACAAGTGGGCTCTTGTTTGTTTTTGATGAAAAGAAGAAAAAATTGATATTGGTTAAATTCAAAGAAAATGAATTATCAAAAATATAACATCAAGTTAACAAATACTGTATTTAGTTTCTGCAATGAATTTAAAAAAATCTGTGTTTACATATTGGAATAAATATCTTAAATTGTTTTAAATGAAGAGCATTTTAATAATTATAAAATTTTGGTGTTTGCAATCATCATGTTTAAAACATCCCCTAGTTTTCACTTTTGTATTAATTTCTGTTTTTTTTTTTATTTTATACATTATTGCATAGAGTAAAATAAAATACTTCCTTAAGATGATACATTATTAAATCATTTTCTCTTTTCTACTGTTTTTAAATACTCTCAGGTTTCTGATTTTTCTATTTGTATCAACATCAGCATACCCCAATTCTCAGTTCTTCTCACCTCACCCAAGATCTCTGATATTTATCAGTACCCTTCTGATAGCAAAAACTCTTATACCTGCCATTTATTTTTTTGTTTTCTGTTTTATGATTTATTTCTTGCAGTTTGTTTGCATCTTGCCACTTAGAAGATGAGATTTATAGGCTCAGTAGTCTCTGGCCTAGAAAAAAATCAATAGGCATTAAAATACCTAAAGAAATGCATTTTATAAAATATATTAAAATAATGTACTATATTTCCTTTAAAAATATCTTTTGCTTTTTGGGTATGTAATGTCTCATGTAATGGCAGTTTTTGTTTCTAGTTGCTTAACTAGCAAACAAGTGTTTCCTTTTATCACCTGTAACAAACAACAGACAGGTATTCTTAGTTTCCTTTCAATTTATACTACAGGCAATGTTTAATATTGATTGAAAAAAGGCAATAGATAATGTTAAACTTGATATCAACAGAAATCAAATAGCTACACACTAAATTCTAAATTAACAGAAAAAATTAAGTTTTAAAATTACTTGGCTATATTATATTATAAGCCATTGAGTTTTTGCTACACATGCTTACACACCTGTAGAGCAGTTATAAAAGTCAGTCTTTGATTTGATGTTTTTCATTATTTTAAAAAATATTTTATGCATGTGCAGAAATTTGTAATGTTTTTTTGTTTTTAAGTTTTCCAAAATTTCATTTTCGTAATATTTTTTAATTGTAAATTCAGTTTCTCTTTTTCCAAAAGAGGGTGCTGGGAACTTTTGCACAGACCTGATAATTTTTTTTATTCTTATTTTAATTTTTGAACAATGGTTATTTTAATAATTGAATTCTAAGTTCTTGTTTTATGTAACATCTCCCTTCAGGATGTAGGCGATCATGGCCCTCCATATCTTCCTATTCCTTGTAGCTTTTAAAAAGTTTTGTCTTTTTGTTATTTCTCACAAAACCTGTTCTATCATCTATTTACTCAAGCTCACCAAGTATGTTATGTACTGCTTTCTGCTGTCCCTCTTTCCCACTATCTGTCCTGTGAGTATCAGGTTTTCCAAGCCCTCCTTCCTCATTACATGCCCCAGAAATTTCAACTGCCTCTTCTTGATGTTATGTTTTCATTTTTGTTTCCCTTCTCCTCAAAACCTTGTTGTTGCTCACATGTTTGGTCCATGGTATCCTCAGCATCTTTCTGTAGACCCACATTTCTGTTGCTTCAAGTCTCTCCTCATCTTTGAGGAGATTTTGCAGCATTTGCTGCCATACAGTAGAACATATATCACATAACAGTTCAGTACTGTTTTCTTTGTTTCTAACAAAATCTTTTTGTTTCTTAATACTCTGCTTAGCTTTTGGAAGGCATCTTTGGCCATCCCAGTACATTTTTGGATCTCAGTATCGCACTTTCTATCCTCTATTAGAACACGTCCCAGATATTTACATTTTTGTACCAGCTTGATTTTAGTATCTCCAATTTGTAATTTGCATTTTTATACTTAGTCTTTTTTCGCTTTCTTTTGCTACCTTCTTTTAGCTTTGGTAGTTTCCTTTCCGTGTCTGCTGTCAACACTGTCATCTGTATATCTTATATTGTTAAGATTGTAGCTGCCAATAATGAATCCTGGTAGGACTTTTAATTCTCTCAGAATTACCTCGCTGTATAGGTTGAATAAATCTGGAGAGAAGACACTTCCTTGTCTTATGACCCTTTCTAATTTTGTATATCTGCTGAACTCATTTTCTGTCCGTATGCAGGTGGTGTGCTGCCACTATAGATTCTTGATTATTCTAATATCCTCCCTGAATATTTCAAGGTTGCTGAGTAGCTCTAACAAATCTGTGTGGTGTCTAAGATATGAAAGCCAAATGATGCAATGCAACATGAAGAAATGAACACTTTTGACATATTTTATAATTATTTTATCTATCATCTAAATTTCTTTAACTACAATCAACACTTTTCAACTGAGAACAAATTTATCTGAATTTACGACTTTCTTTTTTTCTAAAATAATAAAAGAAATTTGTGCTTATATGAAAAATCTTTTGGTAGCTCCTTGCTATGGTTATTTGGCATTTTTTCCATTTCATGATGAAACTAATGAACAAATATTTTCAGTATGATTTAATATGGATAGTAAACTTTTTGTTTTATTAATAAGCTTTTCTATCTAGCTAGTCTTTTTTTCTATTCAAATACTTATGATGTTAAATTGAGCTGGAAGGTTGGTAATAATGTATATGACTGAATACGTAAACATTTAATGTGTTTGTGTCATAATGAACAGATTTACTGCAACTGACTTAGCATAGAAAACTACTATTGTCATTTTAATTATAATATTACTATTTACTTAGTTTTTATTTTTTGCTGTTAATTCACCCAATACAAAGCCCAGTGGCCACTCAAGGTAGAAGGGGTTACTGAGTGAAATTCTTGTAAGGGAGGGAAAAGGGGGAAGTAAGTGAGTATGATGAGGACTAGTAGCATAGATGTTAGTTGTCCTTGGACTTAAATAGACCAAGATTGTAGTTGTTGGGGAAGCATCCTCTGAGGAGTTTGTTCCACAAAGTAACAGTTTAAGTTTAGCTTTGTCTGGTACAAAACTTGGAGACTGTGAATTTAATATTTTTTTTGTACAGAGCTGCACTTGTATTAATTACTTAGTCTCCCAAGTGAATGTAAGTAATTTAAACTACAAAAAGAAATCAAGACTTTATATTCTAAATTTTTTATTATTGTTTCTTTATGTTCTCAGCAAAACTATATAACAGAAAAAATGTTCTTGTGAGAATGCTGTTTGCACTATCTTTTAATGCCTCATCCTCATCCTAGGAGTGGAAAAAATGATAAGGTGCCTAAAATATCTGAGTGTTTAGAATGCACTATTTTGTCAGTACAATCCCACATTACTTTTGAGCAAATTGAATTTACAATACTATCAAATTGGTCTGAGACAAATTTACTAATTTTGGCAAGAAAGGCTGACAGATGTTATATCTGATATTAAAAGAAAAATAGATCTGGTAAAAGTTGATGACTGTTAATCTAGCCACCTTTTGTCTAAATACAATTTTAGTTTGAATTTGAAATTTTTTCCAACTTATCTAACTAACCTGTTTTCAAAACAATATTTATTAAAATGAGTTAGTAAACAAATCTGTCATTTCTCATTGTTTTACTTTATTTATTGGTATGATGTTCTCTTATTTGGTTTTGCTCTTGGAACCAAGGAATATGAAACAGTGTTTCTCATCTACAGACATTTGTACATCATGAGTTGTGTGTTTATAAGATGATTTTCATTTAATGTTTCTATTTTGTTTATGACACAATAAACTTTTTACCAAATCTATTTGATAAAATCATTTCAACCTTGAGTGGGTCACAATGACTAAAATAAAAATAATGTTTAGTACAGCACGGTTTTACAAGTTAATGTGCCATAAAAACTCTGTTTACTATTAATAAGTGTGAGAAAAAAAAAGCATTGAAAACAAGCACCGCTAATTTGATTGGAAATCTTTAAGCACAACAATGAAGAAAAGTTACAATGAAATCACAAATTTAAAAAAAAATCAGTGTATATAGAAAGGTTCAATAAACTTTTATAGATTTCTAACTGAAAAGTACCTGCCAGTAAATTCCCTGTAGTTAATCTAGTAATGATTCTGTCATGGAAAGACACTGTCAAGGATAAGGGATGTGTGTTTGCATCTTGTTGAAGGGTTATTCTTTATTACTGGCACATTCATAGAATAGCAGTATGAGAGTTGCAATAAAATGCAGCTAAAATTAAGATAGAAGAAAGACTAGTTAAAAATGAATAATGACCTATATTGATAATTCTTTTTCTTGTCTTATCACAATAGTTAACCTATTATACCCTGTCATTCTTTCAAATACTAATTCAGGGCAGTTTAATCCTCTGGGTGTTACTGCTGTTTTATCAGAACTAATTTACAATTATGTCCTGGAATGGTACTAAAATCCATAGTAACTTCATGCATGTTAATGTTTTTTAGTTAAAGCAACATTTTCAGAGCATTAATCCAACTTATTTTTCTTTTATTCATAATCATTTCACCCCCCCCCTCAAAATTTAAATGCAGTGTCAATCATTGTCATCTGTTTCCTTGAAGCCTACCTTCTTGTTGTCCTCTCTCCTTAATAATGTTTTTTCTTAGACACTTTTACTTTCAGAAACACTTTGCATCTTAGTGGCTTTATCATCTTGCTTGGAGTGAAATGATTAAAAAAACAACAAAAAACAAACTAGAGACTATATTTTTGACTAAATTAGACATGGTGCCTTGCTGTGGTCTGTTGGTTGCTTCTGTAATGAATTTGATCTTTACTAGGTGTCCTGTGTAGCCTTGTATCATACTAAGTTATACTGAATAAATATTAAATATTTATGCTCTCTCTCTCTCTCTCTCTCTCTCTCTCTCTCTATATATATATATATATATATATATATATATATATATTGTGTGTATGCATTTTGAAGTGGTTAAAGAAAACTTTGTTCTGTGAGAAATAAGTCTTAAGGGATGACAATATTAGAGTCTTAGGAGAAAAAGGATTTGTTGTGTAGGATTGCAATTGAGGGTTTGAAAATAAGCTGTATTCTGTTCCCTGGTGGTTAACAATAAAATCTTGCTGAAACGAAAAATTCTGAAGTAATAATGATTAATGTATCACTCAGGAGTTTGTTTATCTGTGACTATCATTATCTACGATTGCACAGAAATACTTTATTGCAGGCATCGGGAATGCTCTCAACCTCCTTTCTCATGTCACTCATGATAGTGATGCTGTAGAAAAGATTATCAAATATTATGATCTGAAAATGAGGATTTGACAAATATAGAACAAAAAATGAGAGACAGAAACACTTGCCATACACTCAAAATATAGCAACCACCTTGAGGAGATTACAGGTAAACCAAATGAGAGATAATTGTAAATGATTGTTTTTAGAAACTATACAATCTGAGCAAATTTCATATGTAAACTAATAAGTAAAGTAAGTATTATTTGGTTGCTTTATAAAAAAAAAAAAAAAATCCACCCTGCAATACCTTGCAAACACGGCAAGTCTCTCGCTGCTCTATTGCTATTTCTATGGGAATTGTTCAGATGAACTACATTCCTTAGTTTCACCAATTCTAACCTTCATTGCTAAGGCCTGCCTTGCCACACACAATGTAGCAAACCTTTGTACCTTCGTATTCCATTGATGAAATGTATGTTCCTCGCAAGCAGATTTTCCTAATGTACCACTGATTTGTGGAACTGACTCAGGGGAAGATGTTTCCCTGATCACTACAATCTTGTTCAAGTCTAGGGTCAATTGTTATCTTCCCCACATATTCCCATAAACTGTAACTCTCTATCTCTAGTGACTCTTGAGGCTTGTACAGGGTCAACATCATTGTGAAAAACAAACCCCCCAAAACTTCAAAGTTATGATGTTAAGCTGAAAATAAAATATATTTATTTGTCAGATTGAAGTAGAACTAGCAATTATGAGTGCAGGTGTATTAATGGTTAACAAAGTGGAAGATAGAATTGATGAACCAAATTCAAATTATGTCTAAGACAAGTTGTATTCACTTTGCATTACCTTGAGAATTCACCTCTTCTTCCTCTTAACTATATTTTAAATAGCAGAACAAACTGAAACAATTAATCTTGGTTGGTTACCAGTCTAGGAGAAAGACAACTCTGAGTTCAAAAATTTGAAGAGAAGACAACGGGGAATCACTTTCCCAAGAGCAAGTGTGTTAATGTGCAATTCATAGGTATTAAAGAAAAGAAAACTTTGGTGAGCCATAAATTATGCCTTGAAGAGACGTGCCATTTAGAATGGCCATGTGTATCAGTTGAGTGTCAATGTCCGAGTCGCTGTGAACGATCTTTCAGTTAACTCAGTGATGTTTTCAACCCATTTTTTTTCCTGTCTACCTCCTCTTTTGCCTAAAGTGATACCCTGTGGAATGGGAGTGGAAAGATTGTTGGATCTTATGTCGAGGCCATACCATTTCAACTTCCTTTTCTTCTTGGTGGTTATAAGGTCTTCCAACAGGCCTGTTTCTTGTTTGATTGTGTCTCAGATGGCATCATTTGTGATGTGGCCTATGTAGAAGATTCCTCGGATGATTCTGTAGCATTTCATTTCTGATGCTTGGATTCTTTATAGTAATTTTACTGTTAATGTCCAAGATTTGCAGACATACAGAAAGATTGAAAAACCAATGAAACAGTTGAGCTTTGATTTCAAACAGATGTTTTTGTCTTTTAAATGCATCTTAAATACCAGCAAATATCGTAATCCATTTTTCTCTATGATGAGGTGCTTTTAGTTGTATCTCATTTCATTGAAGCAAAATGTTTCTTTGCAATTTAGAACCTAAACATAAATTAATTCACATTAATAATACAGAAATAAATTATATTATTGACAGTTTTAGATAGTAGCTTATCACTTCACAAATTGGAATTCATAAAAAATATCTTCTTCATTCCCTGCAGCATTTGATATTTTAATTCTTGTGCTTAATTAGTGTTTTTTGTTTCTTTTTATTATAAGTAGCAAGAAATTACACTCACTTTAAATACCATGCTCCCCAGCACCTTACATTCTATCAGATCTTTTCAACTGTTTAATCGTTTTACTGTGTGTCCATCCTGACATAATTCATCAATCCATATTTCTTTGTTTCTTTCTCATAACTCAGAAATTGCTAAGGGAAAATTCCGAGAAGAATAGTTATTTTGTAGCAACCTAACCTTCATAGCATGCACATCCATACATTGTATTATTCCTGCAAACAAACTCTGAATAAAAAAAATGCTGCTCTTTGTCTGAGTGATGCCATGCCAACTTTCTTTTCATTCAGTTCACTGGTTATTTATTCAACCATTTATTATTTTGCACAATAAACCCATTCAAGAAAAGCTCATTAATGGTCAGAATAAAATAAGCACAGCACAGCTTTATCAAGTTTATCTCTAAAATAATTGCTGACTCAGCCATCCTTTTTATTAAAACAAACGCCTCTACTTATACAGCACTATTATCAACAAAATGTGCGACTATAATTAATTTCATTGGAGCAAACCATTTTATTCTATTATTACTAATTGGGTTAATAGTTGAGTTATTGGGGGTTCCTTAATATTGTGGGTAGTTTCCTAACCTCTCCCAGAGACACGTTTATAATTCAGTATGCTGTTAAATATGGATGGATTAAACTAAAGTAGAGGTGAATTGGGAAATAGAAGTTGTGGTTTGAGGTACTGTACATAGGATTTAGAGTTCAAGCCCAGGTAAAAGTCAGTCTCAAATTCTGATTTTTCAAGACAGACAAGCTCTTTTATATGGTGCAACACAATCTTACTACTTTCATTTTCTCATGTTTTGTCTTGTAGCATATTAAGATAAATTTAGTAAATACAAAAACACGGAAGCATAACCACTTGAAAGATTGACATAGTATGATCTTTCCTTATTTATTTGCAGCATTTTAAGATAAGCTTAGTAAATATCATAGGTTCAGAGATGTAGACAGAAAGAAATATTTAAAATCTGGATTGCTTTTTAATACTTGTAAAATCTGAGATACCCATATGATTTATATTTTTTTTATCACTGTCTTTTATCCTTATTTTTCTTTATTAGGAGTGTTTATAATAAACTCCTGAATTAATCTGTGGAGGATGTAAAATTTCTGATCCTCATAAGCTTTTAACTTTAACCTCCACCTGAAAACAACAGAGACAGAATGGCATCATGGAGGTTTTGACATTTTGATTTCAGTGTTAATAAGAATTTTCCTTTAATATCATTCAAGGTACATAGTATTAACTACACAAAAGAAAGGTCTCTTTTTATATTCTGCATCTTTGCATTGGTTTCACTTTTTTAATAGTGAATCTTTTTACTTGACAGTAGATAGTTGGTATATTTAGGCCAACTTTACTGACAAAAGAATTTAAATTTTGTTGACAGTGCAAAAGTATGGGGAAAATCAAGTTACTTCTACTATCAAATACAGTGTATTTGTGATTGTTTTTATTTAATAATTTGCTTGTATGTGATCAAAATAATCAAAATCATGACACGTTCCAGTTAAATGAAACCTAGGCCAATTAAACACCAAACCAAACTAACTTGCAGATTAAATAGATACTTATTTGATAGAAATGAAAGACATATAATATTTGAATAAAAGATAAGTAAAAAAAAAAACAAAACAAGATTTTCATCTGAATTTCTGATAAGAAGTGTTGTCAGTATTATATATTGATTATTTTGTTTATTGGTTTCCTAATTTTTTTGTTTTATAATAATGTTGTGGCTGCTTTAACTGCAGGCTTTTTCTTCTGTTTAGATTGTCGTTAATATTGCTCATTGATTCTTTCAGTCACATTTTTATCTTCATTGTCAAAATATAAGAAAAGCATCAAAGATGATGAATCAGGTCAAATGTATAATATTGACAACATCTTGTCTTGGAAAATCATATAGAAAGGTCAGAGGTTACACTGGGATAAAAACAAAAAAATCAAATATATAATATTAACAGGACTTAATCTCAGGAACAAAGACAATGAAAATCAAATACTGGATTTGATGACATCTAAGAATACCCCTGCCACATTGCGGTTTTATGTATCTAGATTAGTAAGTGCTAGTAGCCTCAATACCTCAACTTAGTATCTAGGACTTGGGAGTTATTTTTTGAGTTTCTCCTTTTTAAGGAAAATCTCAAGGATGTGATTTATATTCTATCAGCTTGAGTAAATCTCTTTTTTTGTAAAAATAAATATGAAAATAAAACAATTCAAAGCGTAAGTGATAAGGAATTTTCTGAACATTTTGTCATTTATATTCTTTAAAACTGATTATTATTTTTCAGTTTTTTTTTGTTTTTTTACAACATTCACTCTGTATAAGGCCCAAGGGCCACTTGAGGTAGAGGGTTACAGAATAAGAGACACAGTTTATGCAGATATGTGGGGAAGATAACATTTGACCCTAGACTTGAACAAGTTAAGATTGTAGTGATCAGGGGAAGCATCCTCTTGGGAGTCTGTTCCACAAGGCAGCAGTTCATGGTAAGAAACTGCTTGAGTGGAAGTTACATCTCACCAAAGGAATAAAAAGAGAATGATGGTGGTTCACTACAATGAGCATATCAGGGTGGATCCTAGCCGTGAAGGTCATGACTGGTAGAACTAAAGAGTGTAGCTCATCTTAACACTTTCCATTGAAATAGCAATAAAGCAGTTAGAGGCTTGCAACATCTCATCTGTGTGAAAGTGGTTGTAGAGTGGTAAATAATTTGTCACCCACAAGGATGCAGAGAGGTTTTTGGGCTCTATCAAGAGTGGAAAGTGAAGACTGAGTAGCACATGCCCATATATGGAAGCATTTTGGGCCAGATCTGGCTCTTGTAAAGGGAGAGGATAACAGGAGGACTCAAGTACTTGCTGGAAGAGTACAGGGAACCAATCATTTTTCTGGCATCTTTAGCAATGGATTGTATGTATGAGTTCTCCTTGAGGTCTGGGCTGAGTTTCATGGGGTCTCTCTGAGGGAATGTTTGTTCATTGTGATTGGTGAAAGTTCTGCTTCTAAGAATTGTTTGAACGATTGACTTTGTTTTTTTGTTCCCACATTTTACATGATTCATTGTCTCGGTCTTCCTCAGAATATATTATCCAGACAATTCTTGATTTTTGTAATTTGTTTAGGCTGTACAGATTTTTCTTCTTCAGGACATGGCTGATCATGGCTCTCTACAACTTCCTATTCTTCATGACTCTTAGTAGCTTTTCTCCCTTTGCCAAGCCTCTTGACCCCCCCACCATTCCACCATTAATTCACACAAGCTCATCAAGTAAATGGTTTACTGCTTTCTATCTCTCTTGCCCTGTGAGAGTTAAGTTTTCCAAGCCCTCCTTCCTTATTATGTGTCCATGAAATTTCAGCTTTCTCTTGATTTTGAGTATAAGTGTTCTTTTTATTTCTCTTTTCTTTAAGACTTCCTCATTGTTCAGTATCTTTCTGTAGAACTATATTTATGTTGCCTCCAGTTTCCTCTTCTGTGGAGATTGTTCAGCATTCACTTCCATATAAGAGGATTGATATTACAGAGCAATGCAGCACTGTTAAATATTAAAAAGGCTGCAGATAGCTAATGAAACATACATGTGAAAAGGGCTGCAGAGTGCATCAACTGTAACAGTGATCCAAACAACAAAAATGTGAATACTAGTCTGAAGAATTTGTCAAATGACAAATAGGCTTCTCTACCTTGGGCATCTGAAGAAAGAATTTATTCAGACTTCAAGTCACTTTTCTGCTACATTTAATAATTTTTTTTTATATTAAATAAAAAAAGTGATCTTCATGCTAAATGCACAAAATGAATTAGTCATGCTTCTTTCTGTCCTTAACTGTCTATAATCATGAATGGTGCTGGATTGGAAAATGTTCAGAGATGATGATAGTGGGATGGGGAACAAGTACAAGAAATATACCTGACTTACCTGTATTTAATGAGTATTCATGCTGCAAGACGTGAGTCAATTTTTAGTTTTTGAGTAGATACTTCTGAAGATTAAAGATGAAAGGAAATGAAAAGGGCGGGGGGGGGGGTGCAGCAGGTCCTTTACAGATTCCCATATTTCCATATTTTGGTGTGATGTGCCAACATGCAACTTTGTTCTTTTAAAGTGGAAACTGGTGATCTCATAGTTTTTATCACTTTTGTCATTACTTTCAATACAAGAACAATCTGGTTTGTTTTATATTTTTCAACCCAAACAATTACCCAGTGTTGTTTGTCATTGTTGAATAAGAAATACTTATGGTTTAAAAAATGTTTTAAATGGCATATTTTTTTTTTTTTTAATGAACCACTAAGTTCAAAACCTCAGCTACACTAACTTGTGACTTTGTGCAAGGACAAGCATCAGGCTCCCAAATGGTTTAGTCTGCTCAAATCAAATCATTGAGAGATTTGAACCTGGGTATTATGGTTGGTATGCTAATGACTGGATGCTTGGTTTCACATGCATACACTTACAGAGATGGGTTACTGAGAAGTTTTTGGCCCACCCTACTTCCTAAAATCTAACCAAATTATCAAGTATAATTTTGATGGGAAGAAATTCTAAGTTAGGCCGAAAGCTTTTTGGCACTCCCTTGTGTGTGTGTGTATGTGTGTATATATATATATATATATATATATATATATATATAATCATATTCTATCGATGGTATTCTCAGTATCCTTCTATAACATGATACCTCTCTTGCTTCAAAAGTCTGCTTTTCATTTGTGAGGAAAATTCTCCAACATACACTGCCATATAGGAGGACTGATATTGCACCCTTTTCTTTTGTTTCTAACAAAGATTTCCTGTTTCTTAATACTTTATTAGCTTTTAGAAGGCATCTTTTGATATTTCAATGTGCCTTTGGAATATTGTGTCATATTATATATCTTTTATAACACTTCTCAGATAGTTAAATTTCTGTCTCTACTTGATTGTGATGTTTTCAATTTGTAGTTCACATGTTGGGCTGTCCATCTTGCTAACATCCATACAATGTCTTTTTGCAATTGGTGGTTAGTTCTTTCTTCTCACTGTTTTTACTACTTTGTTTTGAAGTGTGACATTATAATTTGGACACCCATATAGAAGGGGATGGTGTATGATTTTTTTCATCTCAGTTTTAAATATTTTGTGTTTTATGACCAGCAATAAAGTCGGTGAAGTGGGGGTTATCAAAACAGTCACACACTTGACCAAAAATGATTGAAATAATAGATAAGTAAATGAAAACTTTTAGGAACAAGTGAAAACAAACTAAATGTTGAGGACTTCTGGTTGCAGGCTTATATTAGCAGTCACACTTAGAATTGAAGTAGTGCCATGCTGCTCTTTATTGGATGCACAAGACAGTTGCTAACTATGCATTATAATGTAGAGATGGGCAGGGAATTGGCAGGTGAAAGTTGGAGTTGAGGGGAAATCTGATCTATTAATCCGAGATGTCAGTAGTGGCAGAAATTGTCGCCAAGTGTCAACTACCTACCTACCCAGACTGTACAAGAGAATTTTTTAAATAAGCAATGAAATATTCAAGTTTTCATTTCTTACCATGGTGTTTATTTTCACTTTTTGTTTCCTTGTGAGTGCACAGCAGGCCTTTCCCAGTTTTTGTGCACACCGGCACGAAAAGGAGAATAGAAACGGAACCTGGGTTAGTCATTGTCTGATTGGTGAAAAGCTGAAAGGGCCTTGTATAGTTACAGGAGTTCCTGATGTTTTATTTATGTGTCTTCCATCTGCATATCTTATGTCGTTAGTGAGAGAGAAAGATGTTTACTGAGTTTAGCTTAGTCAAGTACAAGGCTACAATAATGGGACTTTGAAGAATAAACTTCCCCCCAATGAAACTCTAGTTTTATTAATATCCTGCCTTTATTTATTTAGAATAAGTAGTTCAATGTAAACTTATGTGTATCATTGTGAGTTATCAGTTATTCTGAATTCGCATCTTGATGCTAATATTATAAACAATGTGACTTATCTTCTCCAACAGGTGCACTATTTGAGATTCTTCAATCTTCTAAGGTCTTTGAGTGGAATAAAACTATTTCAGTGTGATGGACTTTTAGTCTCACAGAGGTCAGAGTATATTTAAAATGTCAGGAATATCTTCTCCAGAATTATGAATCATGCAGTGAGTCGTACTAATATTACTAGTGGTGGATGCCAAACAAAGATGGTATTTGTGAGGTTAGAAAATGAAGACTATGGCTAAGGTGCCTGTAACTGGTTGGTTTTTATTGCCTATTTGGTGAAGCTGCTAATAATACATGCTTTCTGAGTAAAAGTGACATGAGTTTGAATATAATTAGATGCTTATTTTCTTAGTTCTGATGATCTACACGGTTTACATGCAACCATGTATTGACAATTTTGAGAGTTGGTGATAAAAATCAACAAAAATAAGAGAAAAATACGAGATGGAAACTAATAGTAGGTAATTGAATGGCAAAATGGGGAAAAAAGGACTCTTTCAGACTAATATTTTTTATTGATAGAATCATATATATTATATTAATTAGATATTCTGCTGTACATATTAGTTGAACTTGATTTGTATGAAAATAAAACCATTTTGTACATGCAATAAAAACTTTATATATCATTAATTTTGCAAGAAAGAGCTGATATATGAATTACAATATTAAGAATATATTTGGCTGCAAACAGATGAAGGTTTTTCAAAATCAAAACTTTTTCTGTGTTTAATATGCATGCTGATATGATTAAAAAAATGTGTTATGTTTCATTCCATAATATCTATATTATTAATAACACTGAGGCATTATGTCACTGTTTATCTAGAAACTCCTGTGCCTAGATCCATACAGATCTCTGCATTGTATTGTCTTCTATGTGCCATGTCTCTTTAGGGCATGGGTGATCATGGCTATCCTTAACTTCCTGTTCTTTAAGTACAGATGGGAGTTTCCTTTCAAACTTTATCTTTAAGGTAATGTGGAAAGTCAATATCTTTGTGAAATCTACCTGCCAATTTAGTACTGTGTTTAAATTTGTGAAGTTAAGGTACAAAATAGGAAAGCTCATCAGAACAATTACCATGAAAATATTTATAGGAATGTCACAGGTAAGCTGTGTTATAGTGATGGGGAAAGTGACTGAAGCCAAGATGCCAGATCAGAACCAGCAACATTGCAGATTTTTATTGGATTCTGTCAAGAATCTCTAGATATCTAGCAGATGCACCAGACCAGATATGGCAGCAATATTTGATCTATGGACAAATGATAGACATAAATATGTAAGATAGATTCTGTTGAGAAAAATTGTATAGCATGACATAGTGAACCAACTTATGCCTTTAGGTTTATAAGAATGAGAGAGGAACCATAAAAAAGTTATAGGCAACTTGAGAAGGAAAGTGAGGTAAAAGGTAATTATCTTTCATCTGTTGAGTCATTGGAAATTAATAGGTTTGTTTTATAAAGCATGTATAAATTCATCAATGGATAAATCACTATTTACATTCCTAAAATAGATGAATTACATGCTATTTGGATATATCAAAATACTTTCCTTTTTAATCAATAGGGAACCTCATGCGAGATTCTTGATGTTTTTGGTAACTTATATATTGCTACTTTTGATAACAATTTCTGTGTATTGGTGTTTGAGTTTTCCTTTGACTTTCATTTTAATGCATCATAATTGATACCTGATTGTTGTCTATCTCTCTGTTTTATTGCAAGGATCAAGACACTAGCATTATATGCTTAAACCAGTTTTGGATTGTACAGTCAGATATCATTTCATTTCCTTTGACCTCTTGAATTTTGGAAGTAGCTTCAGCAGATTTCAGGTCCAGTTTAAAATAATACTTTAAAATTGTCAGAATCTTAATACTTGTGTCCACCATCATATCATCTGAAACAAAAGACACAGATGAATACTATTGATAAAAATTTGGTAAACTTTATTTACATTGTTTGGATTGTTGTCCTCATATTTATTGTCATATTCACAACATTTTAGTCATTGTAAGCTCCAGCCTTCTTTAGGTGATATACATTGGAATTTTGAATTGAATCCTTTATTTAGTTCATGGGGCTGGATTATTCTAGTTCCACGTGCCATACCTTTTCTAGATATCTCAGTTTTAGTTATTTCTTATATACTATTTATATATATCCGCTCTCCAAGTTTTTGTTCATCTCTGCTGTAGCCAGGTATTGAACTCACAGTCAAGTCACTGGATTACTTCAACCAATGCTTTTATACATTGAATTAATTTTTGGAACTTATAAACCGAATGTCTCACTAACCAGTGATTTGAATTGTTACAATATGTCATCTCAGAAATATAGACAGATATTATGGTGAAGTTGTACAATAGGCACTGTGACCAGAAATAATAATTGTTTTTTTTTCAAAATTCTTTTTCATTTTACTGTAGACTCAGTGTTATTGTAGATCACAATATAAAAAAAAAATTTTTATTAAATTTAAAAACTCTATTCTGCTATCCATTTACACAAGCTTTTTAGTTAGGTTGCTCAGTTTCATTTTGTCTTTTTTGTTTTTTGACAACTTCTTCCAAAACAGTTGTTGGTATTAAATGACCCATTGAGGTTGATATGCCACAAAACAAACCAAAACAACTTCCTCCTTGGAACTATTACTGTTTGGGAACAGATTCCTGAAATAGTACTTCCATAATCACTACAATCTTAACCCCATTCAGACTAGGGTCAGTCATTATTTATCATGCATATTCCCATAATATGCACCTCCTGCTCCCTCTTTGTATACCCTTAGAAAAAAATCGTTTAGTAACCATCTACCTTGAGTGGCTCTTGGGTCTTGTATTGGGTGAACAATAGTATAAAAAATCAGTCTTTTGTTATTTAAAACTTTTGATTGAAAACTTATTTTAACAATAAATGATAAAAAAATAGTTGTATTTTGGTATTAAACTTGACAGACATAAGAAATAGTTATTATTGCCCACTGGCATTACCATTACTCTGTTGATTTGCTTCAAGAAAATAAATGTTTTTAGTGATAGGGACAAAATTGAACTCAAAATTTAGCAACCTTTGACATGAAATTTATTTTGGCAACATTGGGCACTCATATGTTGTGTATTGAAAATTAGGAACAAAGAGATTGTTGGTGATCAAGAATTAATGTAAGCATTCTTCTGTGTGTCATGTACCTTCATAACGTTGGTGATCATGGCTCTCCAGAGTTTCCTGTCCTTTGTAGCTCTTAGTAAATTTTGTCTTTTTGTTAACTCTCCTCAACTCTGTTCTGTCATCTATTCACACAAGCTCATTAGGTAGGTTATGTGCGATTTTCCTCTGTCTTTCTTGCTTTCAATATATCTTGTGAGTGTCAAATTTTCCAAGCTCTCTTTCCTCATTATGTACCCAAGACATTACAAGTGCCTCTTTCTGATGTTAAGTATGTGCCCTTTTTGTTTCCATTTTCTGTAAAACTTTGTCATTCCTCACATGCTTAGTTCATGGTATTCTCAGCATTTGTCTGTACTGATAGAATAAAGCTATTGTTTAATATGTATGTCTTATTTTCTAACTTTCATTGACACATTTTTATCTGTCTGTTTTCTGTTATCTTAATAGAAACAAAGTGAGGATCAACATAAAGCAAGGTTTTGTTGTATCTGTGTTCACATCTGCTGTTGGTAATGGTGCTTCTACCGTTGCATCTGCTGTTGCTACTTCAGTTGTTGCATTGCAGACTTTTTCCCCCCAAATAACATTGAGGCATTAAACATGTCTAAAAGAATGAAAACTAATTTTAACATTTTATTTGAAAGTTTATTATTTGTTAGTCACATTCATGCTCATAAAATTTCAGTAGTTTGGAGGAATTGTTATTTATATTTAAAAAAATGACAGTTAATTTGGCTGTCTTGTTAACATGTAATAAAAATTCAAAGAAGATTTTATATTTACTGTTTAATAATTAGAGTGGGGATACTTTTTTTTAAAATTAGAAAACACTAATATTATTTGAAAAGAGAAAAAGAAGATAAAGAATTGTTTTAAAAAGAATTTGTGGTGTAGACACTTAAGAAAAAGAATGAAAGTGGTTATAGATTTTAAACCTCAAATTGTTGACTACCTTGTTAAAATGTAATAAAAAAGTCAAAGAAAATATTAAATTTAGTTTTTGCTGTTTTTAAATTGAATTTAATGCACAAATATAAAAAAAGAAATATAAATGACTGATTTAAGTAATGACAAAAATGAAAGCAAAAAATAAAATCTAAAAAATCCAGGATTGATTATACCCAAATATTTCAGCAACAGAACACTGCAGTATTGACATGTTACTTACCTGCTCAGCTTCAGGTTGTGGACACATCTATTTGCTTTGGTTTTATTTGTTTTGTAGGATGTGCAGGTGGTGTAATGGCTAATGGCTCGGGATGAGAAATTGGAGAATCAAATTTGAATTTCATTCGGGTTTGTTACTTTCACTTACATTCAAATAACCATGTGAAAGGTAGAAATCCATCTAATCCCCCAGTTATGAATTAAATAGTAGGACTTTTATCTGGAAAAATCATTGCTATTCTCAAAAAATTGTTAATGCAATATTCACTTGCAAAAAAAAAAGAAATTCTTACTATTCAAAATATGTTATAACTTTAAATAACCCACAAACAAGTAAATAAATTGATGAAAACAACAAATTAAAAAATGGATTGATTGTTTGAATAATTTACATTGTTTCGACTGTTGTCCCCATCTTTTTTGCCATATTCATGACGTTTCGACTGTTGTACACTCCAGCCTTCTTCAGGTGATTGGAATTTCGAACTGAACACTTTATTTCGTCCACCAAAGGAGGGCAGAGCATACAACAGATGAAACATTGTGAATATGGCAATAAAGGTGAGGACAACAGTCTGAACAATGTAAATTATGTAATAATTACAATGGCTCATCTCTGAAATATAGACAAATATGGATTGATTGAATAATTTGTTTTTTTATGGCCTATCAACTCTTTGTAGAATATTTAAAGCTAGAAAATATTTTTAGATTGTAAGAATTTTTTGGGAGATAGTTATGATTTACTGATCCAAGTTCTACTAATTAACTTATAGCTGAGGGAGAAGAGGTGAATTAATACCTTTTAATTAGCACATGAGTGAATGTTTTGGAATCGATTGGAATTGGAACTCAGCTCTCTGATTTTCAATACTGAGCCATTCTCCATTACACTACATGCACAGCCAAGCTTACAGCTCCTGATATTGCCAGTGATCACTCATCTTGGTACTGACCAGGCTTAACATTGCTTAGTTTTGGTGATCATATGAGAACCAGTGTTTCAATGTGATGTGGATATAAGCCAATTAAAAGATGTTATGTTACTTTTGACCTAATAATGCCTGTTTGTATGTGTTTATGAAACTTTGTATGGCACAAAGGTAGTATAAACGTTAAGAGTTATTGAAATTTGTTTGGTTGAAAAGATTTATTAAATTTTGTTTATCTAACTCCACATGCACAAACTTTATATAACTTTTAAATATTATCCCCTTACTCAATGAATTGTTCTAGTAAAAGTTGTGGGAGATAGCTTGCTCACTCACTCACTATCCAGGTTTTCTTCTTTCCTTGATAAAAGGGTTGGATGTTTTAAAAGCCCACTTTAGTCACTTTTCTAGACTACTCTGTCTAGAGGAGGAGTCATCAAACTTTTTGACTAGAGACCTCTTTTTTCTCTTCCTTCCCAGTGACCCCCATTTAAAATATCTTTGAACCTTTGGGAGGTGGGTTGGCTTGAGAAATTTTCAGCACCCCTTTATGATAGTTTTAGTGATTGAGACAAAATTGAGCACTTGTTATTAAATAGTGTTTTTTGAACTGGGCTAAACCTTGCACTGAGGTCATTAACATCCAATGGATTTGGAATATAGCCAGGTACAAAACATTATTCAATATCAAACACTGCCAAAGAATGCCACAGCAGCTGAATATTTTTGTGATTTCTCAAATCTTTGTCTTCCTACATGTCAACTAAATAAAAAAACAAAAAATATACAAAGATTGTCTTTCTTTGTCATTGTTGTGAATATTTACTATCTATCTCTCTCTCTCTCTCTCTCTCTCTCTCTCTCTCTCTATATATATATATATATATATATATATATATATACACACACACACTAGTGTAGTACCTGTCAAAAATAGTGGATTATCCTTAAATAATTCTATCATTTTTATAACTACTATCCTAGTATATAATATTTATATATAAGAGAAGAAATGTTTATTTTAAATTCATCATCAAAGGCTCAATAACTTGTTTGGCCCTTGATCATTCTTGATTTTATTATATTTGTGTGTGTACAAAGAAGAAAAATAACATAACTGCCCCAAATGAATGTATTGAAAGAATATAAATTTATTTTTATTATTGCAGATTATGTCATTAATATACACAAGAAGTTGTCATTTTTCAGTTGACACTGGAGCTCTTTATAATTGTTTCTTGTAAGCATGTCAATCAAGATATTCTCTAGTTTTGACACAATTACCATAAACAAAATCTGGCTCATGGCTCTATTGAATTCCCACTAAATTTCAAATTCACTCTCCCTGACATGCCTGATCATTGAGAATTCTGTTATATTCCAGTAAATAGCTGATGTAACTTTGGCTCTTGTGTTGGTTTGGTGAAGCTTATTGTCACAAACTTAGTTTACACCAAAAGGATACTTCTTGTAATGTTCTTCTGGTGTGAATAACTATATTCCCATCATTAGATAGCTTTATACAAATATAGTAAATATGTAAAACAATTAGGAAAGCTTGTATTTTGACATGTTTCGCCAATCAGAAAAATAATTTTATTTCCCCAAGAAATTCTAAATTTCCAAGACAAACCACGATTCATGTTAAGCATATAAATGCTGGATTTGTTTTTATTTTAACTGTATCATTCTAGAAATTATATTATAACTAATTTCAACTGATGTTCATTGGCCGAATGCTTAATTTTTACTTTAACTGAATTATTACAGAAATTAGGTTTTAATTCTTTTCAACTAGATTTTTTTATTATTTATTTAAGTTTTCATATCTCACATTGCGTCAGTACTAATTTAGTAAGAACAGGTGTTAAACTGAAATAGCACAGTGTATATGAATTGTAGGAGATTCAGAGATCATAGCAATTTCAATGCATCTTTGCTTGAGTAAATTATATTTATTTATTTTTTAATTAAAATATCATTTTCTAGGTAAAATCATCTTAAATTTGATACAAGTATTTAATATATGATTTGTGCCTAACTTGAGTATTCTCTCTTCTACTTTTTATCTGACCAAACAAGAATGGTTCCACAGCTGTTGAACTTTTATCATTGTTTTTATGTAATTCATTCATGAAATGTCTCTCATTGACAGTGTTAAATTATGACCTTTTTGTTCCTGGCTTCTTGACAAGATGATTATCAGTTTTATATCTGGCTGTTAGCTTTGTTTCTCTCACACTGCTTGAAGGCTAATGGTTGACATTCTTACTTTTCTTTTTTTTTTCCTCTCATTATTTGCTATTATTAAAATTAGATTGTATTCTGTGTCATCCTCCCCATCTCGATCATCTCTTTTGAAGCCACTGCTACCTTAGACAAAATATTTTTTTGCCTGTTTCTCATACGTATGCATACATGCATGCACCCAATGAAAAAAAAAAAGAAAAGAGACCTCATCTTGTCTTTCCTTTCTCTCCTACTTTTTCATAAATGCATACACAAAAGTGCACAGGTAACCTGTAAGGTGAAAATCATCCTGTGTTTACATTTTCATTGATATTGCCAAATTCATTTTCTGTATGAAAACCAGTAATAAGTTCAGCTTGTCCACTTATCTTGAATTTTTATGTGATATTATCAATTATCTTTCATCTTAAATGATGTTGCTTTTTCTAGAATGATGTTAATATTAGCTGTTTTCTTATAAGGCAACATTTGGTATTCATTAACTGAGCCTCCAGTGTCATTTTGGCTGAAATTTATAAAATTTATTGAAACAATTTTTCATGAAATTGGGTTTCTTGTGTTTTGTAAGTGTTCTTGTACTTTCCAGTATTGATAGGAATTTCCTTCCTAACCTTTTGTTTAAAGTAGTGTTGAATATCTACATCTTGCTTATGTCATTATTTTCTCTTTCAGTTACATGTGATCCATTTTAGTTGTTGCTGTTTTAGAAAGTCCTCAAGTGATGTTGTTTCTGTTACTTGAATGAAAAGCAACTGAAATTAAGATGAAAGAAATAGTAAAGAATTAATCATAATTATTAGCACTTCATCTAATAATAAGTGAATATATTTGAGCTTCAATGTGTGTGGACATGATAAACTTCTTACTATTTTTTGTGCTTAGGCTGGGTATGAAAAAAATTAATAATATTTGTTTATGTTTGACAATAATGCTTATTTTCAGCTTAATGTCTTCCTTGCTCTCTTTTTCCCTCTAACTCCCATAAATGTTGCTTTTTTACTGTCAACTGATACTCTAATCACAAGTGTTTAAACATTGAAAGCTTCTTGTTTCTTTCCAAGCTAAACTCTATAATGATGTTGAATATGTTTGTAAAACTTGGTACAAGTGAATTCCTCTCACATTATGAGAAAAAACAAATGTGATGTATGATGATTTGATATTCTTGAAACTCTGGTTGTTTTCTTATCAAATGAATTTAATCTCAAATGATGTACCTTCTACATTTATTTTTAGTTTTATTTTAAGCAAGATTTTCACAATTAAGATATATTTTTATATTCCTTGCTTTTAAAACATTTGTCCTATAAAATGGAACAAATATGATATCTCAGACTCAGATTCTTAACACTCTGTTAAGTTACACATGAAGATGAATGGAACTACAAAGAATTCTATGATAGTGTTGTGTATATAATTCAATAAATTAAAGCAAGCTTAATCACTGTAGGAGAAAACTGCTTCAGTCTTCTATAGATACCTTGTATATTTACTTACTTCGCTTCTTGTTCAATCCAGGGTTAGCCTTGAGACAGACTTGCTTTTGTCCAAGTATCTCAAGATTTATCTACACTTATAAGTATACAGTAACAAATGGCTATTCTCTTGATTCTGCCACCATGAAAAATTGTTTCAATGCCTATTTTTTTTTATTGTTTTTATATTTTCATTATCTTTTGTCTGTTTTGCCTGATTTCTCTACTCATCACTATTCACTATTTCTTGTATTCTGTTTTTTTTTCAAAGTCCTTTGCTTGAGGCCCGCATTCAAACTTTGTCATCTTTGTACTTTTTGTTAATAGTTTATTTCTTTACTTACTTTGACATTGCAATATGTTGTATTTATTCTAAGTTCATCAAGATGGTATGAAAACTGCCTAGTAAAAGATCAAATATAGTTTTTTTTTTTTAAGTATCTTTTAAATGAAATTTTTAGGATAGAGAAACAGTCAATGTCACGGAAACAAAGATACAAGACCACATTTGTAGAGAACGCAGGTAAGAACAAACTTAATATTGGTGACTTGCAAGATTAAGATGCTAACTTGAAGACATTCAAAATGTGGAGGATTAAAAGAAATAATAAAGATGTTGTAATCTATTGATTTCTCATTGTATTTTGTCACTTGGGGCAAAGATTCAATCTAAGGTGAAAAATCACTGATGATAAGGTTGGAGTCTGGCCCATAATCATTAGCACACTTGGAACTGTGCCCAAAATGTTAGAATTGAGAGTGAATGAAATAAAAATTCAAGAATTAATTTAGACTGTTAAGATTTTTGTGCAGCTGAGATCTGCATGAATTCTGGGAAAGTTGTTGGAGATTTGAAGAGACTTATTATAAGTTACTCTCCAGTGACAGACACCACCTGGTATGAAGATGGAAATACATGAATTATTTTATGTTATTATTATTATCATCATCATTAGTGGAAGAATTGAAACCATCCAGATGACCATGCTAAAATTGGCTAGAATACTGAGGAGAATGCTGGAATATTAAAGACTTATCACACAGTAATTACTAATAGCATGAGCAAACAATGTGTAAATAATGATAATAGTAGAAATATAAAGTTTGATTTATGTGCCATGTTTATATATAAGGTGTCAGTTTATTTTTATCTTGTTTATTTTTATGTATGTTAGATTTTGTCTTTTAGTCTGCATCCTTTATAGTTAAATTGTGATCAGACAGTATTTATGTATTAACATGTTCTGCTTTGAAAGTGACATTGTTATCCTTTGTATATGAAAGAAAAAGTACATACACACACACAAGTTCACTAAAATCTTAATCTAATCAGTAAAATAAAGGATTAGTGGTTTAACCATAATAAGTGTACAACTTTGGCACTTTTATTTACAGGCATTAAAAAATGCAATCATTTATTTTTGAAAATTTGAGTGTAAGAGATTATTAAATTCCAAAGTCCTTTGAAATGGTATATTTCTCTTTTGAATTCCTCTCACTGTTGTGACTACGTTGTTTAGAATTCATATTATTTTCTTTCGTTTTTGGACAGCATTAGTTGCTTTTCTTGCATAAAACAAAGTAAATATTTCAATTAGAAAATATTTTGATGAGCTTTTCAAGCTTACGTTTTGTTGCTTTTTATTATGCTGTTTTTTAAAATTAACTTTTTCTTATTTAGATGATTCGTTGGCCATTCAACCAAATATATAGAAAATAAAAATGAAGTAGCAATTTTGGATGAGATGTTAACTTGCATCCCAATATCTTGGGACATTGTCTATTCTGCTTTTACAAAGTTTGACTAACAACAAATAGGTTGGCTGGTGATGAAAAGCTACAAAAAGATGAAGGAAAACTATATTCAAAATATTTGAAATGGTTATACTTCATCTCAAAAATACCTTCAAAATAAAACTCCTGAAAATTAGCCTTATAGGTGAGATTTTTATGGGAGAGCAAGATAAGTCTTTTCACTGCCAGTAAGACAATATGGATTTGGACATAGTATTTATTAAATTACACCTTATTTGAAAATCATCACCATGATGAACTCTTGAATCAGAGGTGTCCTTACATGTATTTCTGGTGGGCAACCCTTAGGCCACACTATGCTCTGTTCTCAGCCATGCTCTGGCTGGTTTGTATTACCATTGACAACAGATAGTGACAATTACCGTGGTCTTTTCTTCCTCTTCTCGAATGAATCTCATGGAAAACACAACAAAAAGAAATACAACTAAACCCATAAACAAAAGACTACCTACCCCCACCAGCTTTTCTTTCGCTAATATTCATGGTATCTGTTCCAACTCCTGCAACGTAGAATCTTTCCTCTTGGAATGGTCGTCATATATCTTTGCCCTCTAAGAAAAGAACAGAAATTCTTTCATTGCTACCAACAAATTCTTGGTTTCAGGCTACTCTTTGCTGAAAGGATTCCAGCATTAAAATGCATGACCTTGGTGTTTACCAAGGGATAATCTTCTGATGGCCAGGGAACTGTCTCTCGAGGCCCATGACTACTCCTTCATGTGCTTCCGTCTTTCGTTACTAAACTCTATTATCTATCTCTCTTTCCTTTATCATTCCCTCTCTTCCCAAGACTGCAGTATATTAGACATAATAGCCGGCAGTATAGAAAGGGTATTTTCTCTCCATCCATCTGCGAAGATCTTTGTTTTTGGTGACTTTAATGCTCACCACAACACGTGGCTCAAACATTCTAAAGGGACTTATGTTGCCAGTGTTCAAGCATTAAATTTTTCTATTGCCCAATCTCTGACTCAAATCATGGACTTCCCTACTCATTTCCCTAGCAAATCCGAGCAACATGCTTCTCTACTTGCTTTATTTCTTATCTTCCCTCCTTGCTCTTGCCGGGCTTCACTACACTGCCCTCTTGGTAATTCTGGTAGCTATTGATATTTCATTCCAATCATCTATTAAATAGGAACCCCCTATCCACAAGACCTCTTTCTGTTACCAGCATGCTGATTGGGACTCACTCCATGATTTTCATCATGACTCCCTTGGACTGGCATCTTTAAATTCCCAGTTGAAAACTATGCCACTAAGTTTTCTTCTTGGGTCAAAGCCGGCATGGATGCTTTCATCCCTTCTCGGAAATACTAGGTGAAACCTCAATTCTCTACTGGTTCACACCAGTATGCTCAGCTGCTATAGCACACTAGAACCACTATTTTCGGCTATAACAGCATAACACCTTTTTTCACAACAGGTGCCTGTTAGTTGTTGCTCATAATAAAGGTGAGCCAGTCCTCAAAGGAGCAAAATCCCTGTGTGCCAAGAGAGTGGCACTACATATCCTCTAACAACTTTGGCTCTTAATGCAGGTATCCCCAGAGCTCCATCCTTGGTCACACTCTGTTTTTAATTTTCATTAATGATTTTCCTGAAGACATCAGCTTTCAATTTGGTATCTACACTAATGATACATGCCTTCCATCAGCATGGCAGATGCTAACCTCTAGGTAAGTGACTTGGTGTACCTTCTCAGGCTCACGTTCTCTGCTGACATGAATTAGAAAGACTATATTGAATCCATTGTTAGGTCAATTGCTAAGAAAGTTGGATCGCTGTGTCAGGCGAGACTATTTTTCTCTCCAGAATCTAACTTACGTATTTATGAGTCTACCATTCGTCCATGCTTAGAATACTGCTGTCACATATGGTCCGGTGCGCCTGCTATTTATCTTGAGCTCCTTGATAAAATCCAAAGAAGAAGAATCAGCAATATTATTGGTCCTGATCTGGTGGCTTGGCTTCAGTCATTTCCCCATTGCCATAAAGTTGCCTCTCTGTGTCTTTTCTGTAAATACTTTCATGGTAATTGTTTGAATGAGATCTTTGCTATGGTACCTAGAGTTTATGAATTTGATTGCAGTACTAGACTGGCATCGAGATCTCATCAATTTACAGTAGAGTTGGCTACATGTAGCCATAAATTCTGTTAACAGTTTCTCCTTTTGCACTTCTCACTTGTGGCACTCCCTTCTGGCTCCATGGTTTTCAGCTAACTTTAATCTGCAAAACTTCAAATGCATTGTCAATTGCTACCATCGTCCTGATTACTCTCTTCTCTTTCTGCTCATCATTATTGTTTCTGTTTCTAATTCTTTCACACCCTATAATCCCTTGTGTTTTAAAGGCATTACTTAATTTGGGAATTTTACAAAAGATTTCAAGTAACAATATATAATTTTTTTTTTTTTACTGAATCTTTTATTGAAACAATAAACATAAGCCTCTAATACTGAACTATGTTTTTTGTGAGGACTTATAAGTTAATAAATGCAAATGATAATATTAACGATTATGGCCCTTTGCTGCCATTGCTCATATTGTAAAAGTAAACATACCAGTACAATTGTTTGATTTAATGGGAAAAAATGATAGGAACAATATATATCCAGAATAAATTAAGTAACAGGTGAATGGAAAGTTCTAAAATCAATCTGATTAATAACAAGCCTGCTAAAAAATAAAAGATTATGAATTTGAACTATGTATTTATTGAAGTATACTTTATATGAAAATCATCACCATGATGAATTCTTGTATCAGATTTATTTGAAATTTTGGACTTAGAACACTTGCATCAGATTTCATTTCAGAAATATTTGCAGGGATTTTATAGATTTCACATAATCATATTTTTTTCAAAATCTAGTTTTTTTTTTTTTTGTGGGGATGGTGTTACTGTATTTTTCTTGCAACAAGAAGCACAATTATTTTTGGTGAGGTCTTTTAAGTTAATAAATGTAGATTTTGCAAATGTAAACATAACACAATTGTTTTATTTTAAATTTTGATTTTCTAGCAGAAAAAATTATACTTTGGTTTCTAGTTTGGAAATTTTCAGCTTGATGTCTACTTGATAAAGTTAAACAAAGCAATTTGCTTTATTTACTCTTGGACATAAAGTTAGGGTCCAGTTTAATATTCTGCTGATGTTGTAAATCAAATCCGTAATTAAAAAATTTCAAAAACTAATATACTAAGAACATGCTTCTATGTTCCATCAGTAGCCATAGAAAATTTGGTGGCCATAGTTCTAGCCATTCTTGACAGAATTGATATAAAAGGCATTTGGTGAATATGATATAAGCTTTTTGAGTATAGTTGGTTAAATGTCTAAAAGAATATTTGTTGAGATTTCTCTTTTTCTTTTCTATCTGGGTATTTTTTTTCATTATTTTTTCCATTCTTGCTCAGATGTGAGGGTAGGGAACTGCACTTGTTATGGAAAAAAAGCTTTGAAAAATAATTTTCTCTTTCAAAATCATTTATTATTGGACTGTTTAAAGTGAAGGAATATCTCTTGTATCATTTGAATAATGTAGAGTTCACAAATTGAATATTTTTATGGTCTCTCCATCAGAAATCACTCAACAATAATTATTTGTTGAGACTTTAGTTCCTTGACCAGTATTCCCTTAATTGTTGGATTATAATTTATTGTTACAACAATAACCCATTACCATAACATTGGAATATTTCATTAAGAAAGGGAGATCAGGTTGCATATCATATAGTACTTTACTTTATAGATTTTGAAAGTAACTTATTTAAAAGAGCTTCACACTGCAGATGTGTATAGGAGTTGTCAAATTTTATTTTTGTTTTTATTTTTTCCACAGTATGCTTTAAATATAGGCATGAATGCTGAATAATTTTTCAAAAGGAAGTAGTTATGGGCTAGACAATATCTTAACTTTATTTGAATGGAAATCAATTGCACTTTTGCCTCAGTTTGAATTAATTTTCCACTTTCTTAATTTCTGGTATTTCAGTGAGACTCTGTGTGTGATGAACTAGAGATTAGATTCCTTCCACTCTTATCCATAAGTATGCTTTATATATATATATATATATATATATGGGCCTGTGTGTGTGTGTAGTGAACTCTTTAGTCTGTTCCCCAAAATGCCATATGAATAAAATTTATATTAAATATGTAAAGTGAATGTGTTGTTCACAAATTTCTTGTATACTCTAATGCTTTCATAAAAATATATTAAATCAAAATTTACTTGTGATTTGTGTAATATTCATAATAAAATGAAGTCAAACAAAAACTGTATTTTAAAAATTTTAAGCATCATAAATTGTAAGCATTTAAGTATTGCAAGCATCACACTCTGTGCATGCATGTATATTATATTGGCAAGTAGCATTAACATTCTGATTATGAAACTTGGGTTCAAATCCTACTATGGTCAATTTGTCAAAGAGATAACTTCTTGAAAATAGTGACCTGTGAAAAATGCTGTCGAGAAAGACTTGAAAACCAAACTGTGGGTTGACTCAAGCCATGTGGGGGAAATGGTGTAGACAGAACTGTTTGAAGATTGATTGTTTTCCAAATCATCACAACTACTGATGATCATGAAGACAATCATCAAGTAAACACTGTCTAATACTTGTTTGCAAGAGCAGAAGAATTAAGATATCAATCAATATTATAAAATGGTTTAACTTTATTAAAAAATGACAAATATTTATCTAAGTTTGCAATTGTATTATACTTGTTAAATACCAAAAACTTCATATTACATTGCCTTTTTTATGATCAGTCCATCCTGAAACTAGACAACATTCCATTTACTATTGAATAATTATGATTATTATATCACCAGAAGAGTCCACAATATAAACGAATTGCCCACCTGTATATAGTGAATGCTTCTGTTGATATAAAAAAGCATTACAGACATACATATGCACAACACACACACACACGCGCATATATATATATATATATATATATATATATATATATTATTTACATTATTCGGACTATTTTCCTCATCTTTGTCGCTATATTTATTACAACATTTCAGCTGTTGTACGCTCCGGCCTTTTTCAGGTGGTTGGAATGTTGAACTGAACCCTTTATTTCACTCACTGGGGTAGACTGTTCTAGTTCCACGTGCCATGTTTAATGGATGTCAGTTATCAGTTATCTCCTGTTAATTTCTCTCTGAAAGTTCTCTACTGCCTTAACAGGGTATTGAACTCACACTCTTTGGGTCCTGTCACTGGATCTAACTAACGCATTTATCTACTGTGCCATGTGTCCTTCAGAAACATGGCATGTGGAACTAGAACAGTTTAGCTCAGTGAGCAAAATAAAGGGTTCAGATTGCCATTCCAACCACCTGAAGAAGGCCAGAGCATACAATGGTCGAACATTGTAATAAATATGGCGACAAAGATGAGGACAATAGTCCGAATAATGTAAATAATGTGCATAATGCCTCATCTCAGAAATATAGACATATATATATATATATATATATATATATATATGATGGCTGCTTTTTAATAGCGGACCTTTGCACAGCATGAATGTGGCCTTTATGCTCAGCCAGGAACGTATACTCTCTGCCATATTGTGTTTCATCTGTGGCCAGCCACTGTGCCTTAAACACTCAGAACCTCTCTTTCAAGCAGCATGCTGAAGCAGTTGCTGTGGAAGTGAGCACACATTGCAACCTTCTTATGCACCTTTCAGGAAACCACTAGGGATCTGACATCTATGTCCTCTGTACTTCTGCTCTAGCTTTGAGCTTCTCAACTGCAGAGTACTGTGCCTTCATATGGTCCCACAGGTTGCACATAAGGAAAGTCAGTTCCAGCCTGAATGACTGCCTATGACTGATTAGTGGTGTGATCAAGTTTACCTTGACATACCTTCTTCCTGTGATTTAAGGAATCCTGCTTCCAGATCTAAGAAGAGACAAGGTAATGATACAGTTATTCAACAGGGCTCATGAAAACACATCCCACCACCTACATCTCTGAAGCATACCGAGAAATCCCACCCTAGGCAGGATCATGTCACATAACCTGCTATCATGTCGCTAGTGGCCTTTTGCTTAATGTGGCAATCAAAACTGATGAACACTGACAGTCAACTAAAATCTAATATCTCCCCATCCACTAGGCCATGATCTACAGCGAGGACTTTGATTCAAGCTGAATCACCTCCTTTCAGAATACAGGAAGTACAAAGCTTTCAAGCACAAAATCAGTCATGCACACAACACAAGCTGCATATGCAAGGAACTACAAACCATGTAACATGTCTTGATGTGTGGGCATGAACATGCAAGGTAGTATGAAAGAAGTTAACAATGTCTTTGAGACTGGTTACAAACCTGTAACATTGATATATGAGTGTCTGAAATGCTTTTCACACTGTTCTTTATACATGTGTATACATGTTTGAATCTGATATCATACTGTTTTGTTTATACTCAAACATAGCAAGCAATGCCAGTGATCTTAAAGCTTTTTAAAGTGAAGAAAAATTCTCATTCTCGAATAACAAATAGCATTTACCCCAACAACAAAAAACTAGTCTACATCATTAGATGCAATCAAAGTTGCAGGTTTTTTATCAGTGTGCCGTGTAGATGGATGATTTGACAAAGACTAGAGGTCTGTCTCTTCTAGTGAGTTCAACATCTCACCAATCTAGTTTTTCTTTGGTAGATGTATTTAACCAGTAGGTACCTGTTAGGTCCCAACAGGTACTGCAACTCTGAGTCAAAAGTGCACCTGAGTGTAATGATAGCTAAGGGATTACTCTGCACTCTCTGAAACTCTCAGGTTGGAGCCTTGTCATGAGATGCAGAAACTGTACAAACAACTAAACAAACAATAACATTGTGTTTTATATGAGGGGATTCTTGGTATTTTGGAGATACTTCTTGGTTAGGTCCAGACATTTTCAGCACCTTATCACACACACACACACACACATAGATGTATAAAACATCCATTGACAAGGTTCAAACCTGTGTCCCCACATATAGGGAAACCACCATGTGCCCTGAAAAGTCTTTAGGCTTCTTAGCCATGAAGGACTTCACAGCAAAGCAAAGTTCAATTATTCTTATGAAAGGAAGCACATTTCTTGTTAAGATCTTTCATAACCTGTATCTAGTAACTTTATTTTTCTATCCAAAATGTAAGTAAACTAATTTCTAAGGAATT
Source organism: Acanthosepion esculentum (assembly GCA_964036315.1). Classification (NCBI taxonomy): domain Eukaryota; kingdom Metazoa; phylum Mollusca; class Cephalopoda; order Sepiida; family Sepiidae; genus Acanthosepion; species Acanthosepion esculentum. Next base: position 80,655,921 of record OZ038487.1, on the reverse strand, counting down.
AACATGTTGACTGCCAGAGATCAATTATGAAATTCACTTCAAATACCAACTTTATAATAGCCAACTTAGGCAATAACATTTTCATTAGTTGATTTATAGCTTCCACTGAAGTTTTAACATTGTTTTTGTGCAAAAAGTTTAATTGAATAAACTTGGTTGTAGGTGCAAAATACCACTCATGAGATAATTCTTAGTCGGCAACATAATAAAAAACTACCAACCACCATTTATCTTGTGGTCGGCAGTCAGTGTGTTAATGTAATTTTAATCTGACCTTATTCCTCATTACTATAAATGTTATATTTCGTGGGTAAATGTATTTGTGTGGACATCTTTTTTAAATTGAATAATTGGTGTCTACCAGTTTTTCGAGAGACTTTAATAAAGAAAATATGCCCTTTGGCAGGGTTGAGCAGATATGTTCAAAGGCTCTTGAAAATGTGGATAGTTAAAAATAAGCAGTTAATTCAAATGGACTCCTTATTAAAATTCATTTCCAGAAGATCTTGAAATTTATGAAAATCATAATGTTTGATGTCTGCTTCATGTATGAAAAAGCTTTTATAGAAAAATCTTTTGGAAAATATTTTCTGTCTGAATTTTTGGAATGAGGATTTATTATTATTTACATATGTACTGTTGTCCTCATCTTTGTTGTTAGTATCACATAATAACAACAACAAAGATGCAGACAACAGTTCATGTGTGAATAATGTAAAAAAAAAAATATTCATCTTTCAAGTTTACTTGAATAAAATACCATAGACAAAATAAGTTTTGTTTTGTTACGTTCTAGAAATTTCCTCCAGACACATGGCTGTATTGACCTCACTAAATGGTAAGTAGTAATGTTCTTCTCAGTTTGGCATCACCTTCAAGACATGTCTGAATACATCTAAATGACTGCAGTCCTTTGAAAACTAAGATGAACACTGATGGCATGTCTGTCTCTCTGCAGTTTCAAGACAGCTCAGCCAGTCCAGATGTGTAATTTTGAATGTGTGGAAATTGTATGAAGAAACCAAATATCACAGAAAAGAAAAAAACAATCCTGGCCAACCATGTAATACAAGCTTTAGAAGAGACAGATTAATTAAAAGACATACCATGAATGATCCTTTTAACATTGCAGCAAGAATTTTAAGCCATATTAAAGCATGATCTAAACAAAGATGTGTCGCCATACAGTGTCTTGAATAAATTTGAATTGGTAATTTGTTCTCTCAATGCTAAACCAATCAAATAAAAGAAAAGAGAAGGCTAAATTCGAATATAGACAAGAACATATTGTTTGGAAGGATGAGAATTTGTTTAAAGTTTATTTCAGTGATGAAAATAAATTTATTTGAATCTACAAGTAGACAGTTTAACATTGTACAGGTGCCAGACTTAAACCAAAGCGTACAAAAAAGGGAAAAAAATGTCTATGTTTAGAAGGGGAAGTGTCATAGTATGGAGGTTGTTGGACTTATTGTGGAACTAATGGAATATGGTAAATGCTAATGTGTCATCTAAAGCACGATGCCATTCCTTTTCTACAGCTAGCCATTATTATCCAGAACAATGACACTTTACTGTAAAGCAAGTGAAAGAATTTTTTTTTTAAAGAAGCATACATTGAAGTCATGAAATGGTCTGTAAAATTTTACAGCTTAATTCCTATTGAAAACTTGTGGAAAATAATAGAAGACCTCGCTAAGGAACACAAACTAAGCTCTGTAACTGATTCATGAGTAAAACTGAAAGATGACTGGAAAAAAACATTAGATCTGTACAAGAAATTCACGTTATGTTTGGATATGTATGCTGAAGTTATTGCCTGTGTACTTTAAACTAATTATATTATTTGAATTATTATGTAGCTACCATATGGGAGCTATTAAAAAAGAAAGAACATTATGCACCAGAAATATAAGCAATTAATAGAAATTGGGCATGGCAAAAAAGACTGCTGTGGTAAAAGGAAAGAAATACAAAAATGAGTGAATTGGTGGCAAAGGCAGCCAAGTTTGACAACAAGGCTGCGGCAGTAGTGGAGACACAAACAACATTATACCATAGGTTTCAAGTTCTACTTTTGGGATTATTCCACTAAATAATGACCCAGAGGATTAAAGCATTGCTTAGATTGAATGAAGGGTTCAGTTTGAATTTTCCTGAAGGTTACTTAGATTGACAGAAACCTGAAGAAGGCCAGAGGGCACAATGGCCAAAATGTTGTTATAATAACAACATAGATGAGGATATTAGTTTGATTTTAAATAATGATAACCTCTCATCCCATAAATTCACAGGAATTATAAAAGTAATACTAATATACTGAAAGAAAAGTTGCATGACAAATAACTGATCTCAGCAATCCTAAGATTTTTTTTTTTATTATGAATTCAATAAATTTTATCTTTTCACTCTTCAATTTAACTGGAACTGTAGATTATATATATATATAATCTCACTCACTCTTGTGTCTGTCTACAGTGTCCGAGAGGAGGAAAAATAAGTGTATTCTTTGTTCAGACTTTTTATTCATCTGTACTCTTTACACAATTATATATATATATATATATATATATATATATATATATATATATATATATATATATAGTTTAAGGTATGCTATATTTATGGATAAAAGTGCTCAATATCAGAGATATAGCTTGTAAGTATAAAAGTGGAGACTGAGGTAAACACCAAGCAGCGGCAGTCTGTTTCATGCCCTGCCAGAAGATTGTGTTAAAACATGAAACAGGCTGTTGGTACTTGGTGTTGACCTCAGCATCCACGTGTGTGTGTGTGTGTGTGTGTTTTGTGTGTGTGTATGTATTTATATATATATATATATAATCTCACTCACTCTTATGTCTGTGTGCAGTGTCCAAGAGGAGGAGAAATAAGTGTATGCTTTGTTCAAACTTTTTATTCATCTGTACTCTTTACACAATTCATTATTTAATTTTTACTTTAACTGTATCACTTGAGGAATTTGATTATAACATCTGTGACACCCAACCCTCCTCTGTCCTGGTCAGGGCACCGTTTGTGACACCCGTACTGGTCGCGGCGCACTTGTGACACCCGACTTCTTTTTCAGTCACGACGCCAAAATGTGACGTCGGTCCTTTGCGACGGGCTAACCCTGGGACATCGGTTGAAGTCTTGCTGGGTTCTAGCACCAACTTGTCGTACTCGGCTCGCTTCCAACGCCTGGTCACCGAAGCAACTGCTTTGATCTCGATTCAACCTACCCACGTTGTGATTTGATCTTAGGTTGACGAGATCAATCAGACGTCGGGCCGTATTGCCAGCCGAATCCGGGTCAAGGTGATACTGCACAATAATTGTAGACAAAAAAAACAAAAGCACAAACAACAACTTCAAGGCGAGCGACTGGTTAGGAATAGTGATTAATTTTATGTCGGTTTGTTGAGTTACAGGAGTGTGTCTCTCTCTTTCTCTCCCAGCCCGAAGAAAAAAAATGTGGATTGTAACACTTTTGCATTCCTTAACTAGTTCTGGATATCTGTATGGAGAATATAAGTCAGACTTCTATAATTTGTTCTTGGTTAGAAGTCTAATTCGGAAACTTGTTTTGGTGGAAAATCTAAAGTCGGACTTCAACAAATTTGTTCTTGGTTAGAAGTCTAAGTCGGAAGGCATGGAATCGTGCGGTCACCTGTGCGAGGCGCGTCTCTCTGTCTTGACTTTCCTCGACGAACTCAGCTCTACTCTGCGAACTCCCTGAAACACCCGTAGATGTTTGCTTATATGGACGCCGATCAAAACCCGGCGTGGGGTTGGACGTGGTGTGGCCACCATGTTGATTTCAAATCCCCAATAAGGATTTTCTTTGTTTTCGGCCAAAAATAATTATCATTTTCCGTATTTGGAAATCTTATTCCACTCCCACCCTCTTCTGCTCTCACATGGGTATCTCACCATACTTTAGAGGGCGTCAACGGTTTCCCACTTCCTTGCAGTAACATCTCATACCTACCCTCTCAATGGGCGGTGGCAGGCCTCCTCTCTGCGTCACATGATCATCTCCGCCTGGCTATTCGGCCAATAGGCGTCAACTGATAATCTCAATCTTTATCCAACTTCACGGGATATGTTTTTTTTCTCAACCCAGTTTCTCCGTTAACATGGACAATTCTTCTTGGCAAAATTGGGTTAATTAAAATACCCTAACACAGCCTTCGTTATCACAAACGAACTTAAACGAAATGCAGATGTCCTATCCAGGTGACATCTCATTCTAGGGCTCTGTGTGCTGTCGGCAGACGACCCATCAACTACTGATAACAGCCAATGTTTTATCTGCCCAGAAGTTCTGGTATCCCTCAAAAAATGACCATCAGAATTTTCCTCAATCCCACCACTCAAAACAACATCGCTTTTGTGGGTGGCATTCTTTCCTTCTCTTATCATCTAAGTTGTTAAGTCTTGTCCCTCTGTTTCTTTCTCTTCTTTCTCTCTTTTCCTTCTTTTGTCCTCGCAGATAATTTGGCATATCTCAGCATCACACTTCTGCGAGAAAGTAATGTGGTTATCTTGAATTCGCACTTGAAAATAACAAAACAAAAAATCTTTTTTTTTTCCACCGATACTCTGTTTGGGAAAATAACAAAACAAAAAGAAAATCGCTCAGTATGTCTTTCGTTATATCTATCGGTGTAAGTAATCGCTCAGTATGTCTTTCGTTATATCTATCGGTTTAAGTATCCCCGTAATTAACTTCTGTGGTTAATTAATTGATTAATTAACCTTCCGTTCCTAAATAGTGTTACACATCAACTCAACTTTATTTTTATTTTCATCATCTATTTTAAAGTTTACAGATTCCTCATTGGTACTAATTTAGTAAAAACAGGTGATAAACTGAAATAACATGGTTCTATATTAATTGTAGGGGATTCATAGATCATTACGCTTTCAATGCACCTTTGAGTAAATTATATTCAGTAGAAATACCTGTAAAGATTTCACAGTTTTCCCATTTGAATTTTCTAATGGATTTTAATTCTTAAGTTAATGATTAAATAAGCTCATGGCAAGTTCCATGACAATAAAATATCCATAGAAATTCCTCATTGCATTGTTAAATATTTGAGTTTAACAACAACAATAATGAAAAGACTTGAAATTAACAATTTTTTTCCATTTCACTGAAATAGACTTTAAACATTTCTATCTTCCCTTTTTTCAAAAACCAAGTAGCATCTTGGATGTCTTTCCACACAAAATGGAATAGTCCATTATTTATGAGGTACTGGCAGGAGTGGTTAAACTATTTTATCTTCTCTTTCTTTCTTTCATTTTCTCACTGAAACCAAGTATTGTTACTGATATAACATTTTGGTCTTTTCACATAGTTAAAGCGGAATAGTCCATTATTTATGAGGTGTTGGCAGATTGTAATGGCGGTGCAAACTAACTAAGGAACTAATTAACAAAGGGAGGGACAAGCAGAATTATATTAGGATTCTTTTATTAAAACAACATTTTCCTTGTCAAAAATATCTGGTGCCATACAACTGCATTGCATATGTTAAGTTTTAAGTTCATTTTATATTTGTATATTTCTTCTTTAAATTTTGAAAATATACTTCAATGCAAATTGTAACCAAATATTTATTATCTACAAGGCACAGTGGGCCTGCAAGTGGACATTTTGCATTTTTGGAGCATTTCCCAATATGTGTTTTAGTCTGAAAGTGGACAGTCTTAGGGTTTCAGAACTGGCCTATATCCTAACTCCTCAAGTTATAATCATTTAAAGTTAATCAAAGCTCACACATGTTTAATTATTTATATTTAGATGATCAGTTCTGCATAGATGCTTTTTCTGCCAAGAAAAGTCATTAGAATTTTGTTGAAATAAATGATATAAATGGCAGATAAGTTTAACTTGATACTCTTTTTCAAAAATGACCTGTATCAAGTTGATGTTAGGGCTCTCCACCGAAATTTGAACAAATTAACACCATTTTTTTGCTATATATTGTCTGCTTTTTGTCCCTGATCTCTCAACCTTAAATAATGTTAACAAAAAAATATCCAAGAAAAACTTTATTTTGGGGGATGATGGATCCATTTTTGGCATGAAAATCTCCCCAAAAGAAGTCTAACTTGGTTAAATGCAAAATTTAAACTCTTTTCAGGAATTTTGACTCTTCACTGTAGTCCAGAATTATTAGACCAGAACCACTAATTTTTAATTAGAACTCTGAAAGTTTTGTTTTAATTTTCCTCTTTAAAATATAAATAACATTAATACAGTTCTATAATCAAGCTGAAAATCCTTGTCTGCTTGGCTCTGTTGTGTGACTACACTGTACAAGGAGGGGCTGAAAATTTCTTGGATGAACACACTTTGCAAAACCTGATCAAATAGAAAATATTTTTTGGAAAGGCTTCTTGGTCAGGCGAAGAACTTTACAGCACTCTCTCATACACGTATGTTCACTATTAATTTTAAGCCAATCTTTTTTTTATTTAATTAATTTTTTTATCACAATTTTTTAGGTCAAATATTCTCATATAATTAAAAAAATAAGTAATTGAAGAAGAATTTTAAAAAATAGCTGCATCATATCGTCTACTCCAGGTTTTTATGGATGGTAATTTAATCAAGTCAGCATTAAATGGATTGACGTGGGGCAAATCAACATTCATACTAGCCGCCACTCCTACATCATTTTACAACTTAACACCTTCCTTTGGGGTTTTACTATCTTCTCATAGTTGTAAATTACCTGAATTTCAAGATAGAATTTTTTCTTTATTAATTTTTTTACTAGTCTTTTCTTCCTTGTATTGTTGCTTTGTATCACAATCTGAACATTAAAATACATAATGTGAAGTAAAAATAAAATGGCTTTGTATCTGATAAGAATTGAACTCTTGTCTTTCCTGGCCTTTTTCAGTGGGAGAAGGATATACCTTAACAGCACACAAATGTTGCTACCTCACAATTCAAAATTTTATTGTACGACTTTGTAATAATCCCTGAGTTAAGATTATTTACAAATATTTTTAAATTACATTTGTCCCTTATAATTGCCTGATAAGATTTTTCAGCATCCTATTTACAATCTATAAAATTTCAAAATCCATTTCGTACTAAAAATGAACTTTTTCATAATATGCATTCCACTGAAACTTTGTTCCTTAAAATACTGGAAATGGATCTTTGTTTACAGTGGCAATCCAATATATATATATGCAAAATAAAAAATAAAAATGCTTTTTAATGTATTTAAATTTGCATAACTTATCAGTTATTAATATTTTTTCAATCTGATTACTTTTAAAATTTATCAAAATTATGACATAGTGTCCTCATAAACATTTTTTATCATTTTGCCCCAAGCAAGGTAATTAAGCCACTAAGATGTAAGGAGTTACTGAGTGTGAAAGAATATGAGAAAAAAATTATTAAGGTGAGAGAATAATGAAAATAACAGGAATTAAGAAGACAGAAGATAACGATTGGCATTGCATTTAAATTTTTAAGATAAAAAAGCTGGAAGAGAGTTTCAGAAGTGAGAACTGCGAGAGAAGAGACTGTTAGCATAGAACTTATGGTTACATCTAGCCATTTCAACTGTAAAATAACGAGAAATTATTTCCAATCTAGTCTTTTTCTATATGCTGTGTCTCTTCAGGATGACTCTAGTCATGGCTCTCCACAATTTTCTGTTTTATCTGATGCTGTACTTAAATTTATAAAGTCAAAGTACCAAAGAGGAAAGCTTGTCAGAATGATTTAGATGAAAATATTTATAGAAAAAGCCTAGGAAAGTTATGTTATGGTGATGGGAAAGTGACTAAAGACATGAGTTCTTATGATGTCAATAAACAGTGAAATGTTGGCAAGACTTTAATTTTTTTGTTTCTGTTAATTGAATATTGATTATGAAATAGTATTTATTTTTAATTTTAATTGTTCACCCAATACAAGGCCCAAGAGCCACTCAAGGTATAGGGTTACTGAATGAGGTTTTTTTGTAAGAGTGTAAAGAGAGGATGTAAGCAGTGTATATTAGGAAGATATGTTGGATAGTGTGTAAAAGAAATCCACTTCAAAAAGTCTGAGGCTGTGCACCTGCTAATGCCATTGGCTCCATGACATAAAGAAAAATTGGGGCAGATGCATTCCGTCATTTATAACAGAAAACTGTTGATAGAAAAACTCAGATGTGCTGCCTTTGGGGTTGATGGAATAATCTGGATGTGTTGCCTCTAGATTAGCATACCTGCCTTCGAATGCATTTTAAGTCAGTGACAGTGAACAAGTGGTGAGGCAAAGAAAGCTAATCATGTGAAGAGTGGGTTTGCAACTGTTTGGCGGTGTGGCTCTGTGAATTTAATGGTTCACTTTATTTTTTTTACTACAGATAGATAAGGGTTGACCCAAGACCTGAAGTTAAGATTGTAGAGATCAAAGAAGCATTATCTTGGGAGTCTTTTCCATGAAGTAAATGTTCTAGGGAAGAAGCTGGAAAGTTCTTTAATTTACTTCCCCAAATCAGTGTTCTGATGTTTGGTCATTGGAATATTGATTTTTGGCCAGTCAACTGAGCCAAGAGATTTTAGGACCCTCCCCACCATGTATTGTTTAAAAATTCAGTTGGGGTGGATCAATTGATTTTATGACATGGCAACCCTTATGTTGAAATCAATCTATTTTTTTTCCTTTTTACTTGGTGCGAGGAAAGGAAAATATTGGTAATTTATTTTCGAGTCTGTAAGCATTTACATGATTGGCGGCCTCTTTTGTAGTGGTTCTTTCTTTCTTTCTACAGTTGTAACAACTAAAATGGATAACTCTAGGATGAAATAATGACATAATCACAATGTAGGCATTCCATACTACCTTAAACAAAAGGTTAAGAAGGAAACCTTCATCAATACTATAAAGAGCAATAACAGTGAATATGAGAAACTTATAATAACTGTCATATTTACACTATTTCCATTGTTCAGACTGTTGTCCTCATTTTCATTGCCATATTCATGATGTTTCGGCTGTTGTATGCTCTAGCCTTCTTCAGGTGATTAGAATTTCGTACTGAACACTTTATTTCATCCACTAGGGTAGATTGTTCTAGTTTCACATGCCATTTCTCTTCTGGATGTCTCAGTATCAGTTATCCTCTTTTAAATCAACTCTCCAAGTTTTTGTTCACCTCTGCTGTAGCCAGGTATTGAACTCACAACTCTTTGAGTCACTGGATTCAACCAATGCTTTTATCTGTTTTCAAATTATTAAGTTTAAAGTTTACAGTAGACACTGTTAAATGTACAGTCCATGATATTATCCAAAAATACAAACTTTTACAAACTTTAGGAGTAGGTTGCTGACACTAAAACAAAGTTAAATGTCTATATAATGTCCAAAATCCATCGTTGTACCTCAATACAGCAACTCATAACAAATGTTCAAAATGTCCTCTGCTTGCTTCTACACATACATGCACCTGTTGGATTATTGATTGGCAGACCCTTTCAAATACTACCACACAGTATTGAATAGTTTTCCTCCATAACTTGTTGATGAAGTGTCTTAGCATTATTAATGTCTGCTGTATAAACCAATTGTTTTAGGGGACCTCATAAATACAAATCCAAAGGATTGAGGTTGGGGGAACATGCAGTCTATGGACCCAGTCCTCCCTTACCTATTCATCTTTCATGGTAGATATTAGCTAGTGCATCATGAACAATGTGACTAAAATGTGCTGGAGCACATAAACCACATGCGTTTTCATATTAGCAGGGGTACATCCTCTAGCAGGTCTGGAAGTGTGTTTGAAATAAAATCCCTGGAGCCAGCTCCTGTAAGACATGCTAGAACATATGGAGCTACCAGATAGTCACCTACAATTCCAGCCCACACATTCTGATGCTGGTGTCTAACCTGTATTATACCATGGAGATTTTGATCTGCCCACATATGTTGGGTGTGTAAATTTGTTATTCCATCTCTTCCAAATGTTATTTCATCTATAAACAAGACTGAAGAGGCAAACAACGGATTGGCAGTTTGTGTAATAAACCATTGGCAAAAGTTCTTCCTTGGTGAGTGATCAGAGGGTGAAAGACCCTACACACATTACAAATGATATGGATACAGCAACTGCTCTTGAAGTACCCTCCATGTGGTACTATGAGATATATGACATGCTAGGGCCACTTGACGTGATGATACCTAAATCATCTTGAACAGCCTGTATAATGTGTTCTTTGTGGTCAGGTATATGAGTAGATCATGGTCTTCCTTAATCCATAGGTTTTGGTGCCACAGATCCTGTCTCAGTAATGTGACAATAAACAGCAGCAAAGGTTGGATGACTTGGCTGGCTTTGGGCTGGAAATGCAATCTGATACAGCTATACAGCCTCTTGTCCATTACCTTTTGTATGGCCATATGTAAAAATGATATCTGCCTGCTCACAATCTGAATATCTTGCCATTGTTAAACAGAACACTTTTCAGATAACTCACTGCTACATACATTAAATGTTGAAGACGGACTAGCCCCAAATGTACATAAATGACAAATGTAACCTAGTCTACACGGCAATACAGCACCATCTACTGTAAACTTTCTTTAAATTTAATAACTCAAAAATGAAGGATTTATGCGCATATGTTTATATGCACTTTTGTCCTTTTTTGGGGTAAGGAACCTTCTCCAAAGTTTGTAAAAGTATTTTTGATACACCCTGCGTGTGTGTGTGTGTGTGTGTATATATATATATATATATATATACATATATATATACACACACATACATACATACAAGTATAGGATTGGTGTATACAGAAAAAATTCCAATAACCAAAAATTACTATTCTTAAAAGAGTGCTCAACACAGAGTAGAGCAAATATAATTATTTATTTGAAAATTATAACATAAATATGTTATAAAATCACTACAAAAATAGCCATTTTGTTTCAACACCTCTAGAGTCTTATCAAGTGATGATGTTGAATGTAGAATAAAGGGTTTTAAAAGGTTCAAATCAATTAACCACCCCTCGCAAGGGGAAACACTGTTACATAAACTGGAATGACCAATCAAAATACAAGTATATGAGAATTCAAAAAACTTGACAATGAACTAAGGTTATAATAACTATTTAATGCCTTAATGTTGGGGTTAGACTAAAATAAAATTTAATTCTAACTAATAAGTATTAAATTATACGATCAAATTTGAAATTAAAAATTACCCATTTTAAAATTTAAATTTAATCTCTATAAAGTTTAAAATTATAAAATTACTGAGGAAAAAAGAAAAAATACATATGTTATTCTATTTATTTTGTTTTTATTGAAATTAAGTTGGAATCAACTGTTGCTCTGAACTTCATGACAGCATAGATACATTTCAATCAGATTATAATATATAATCACGCAGATGTATTTAGATACATACACACACGAAAAAGTGACGAGACAGGAAATATTTCCATGACCCTTTACAAAAAAAACAAAGAAAAACATATATACACAATGAAAGGTGCATCCAAGTTACCATACACACAGACACCGATAAAGATACGTATATACACCCACATACATAGACAAAGACATTCTATTACAACAACCAAGAAATATTTAAGATTGAAAGTGTTATTAAATGAATTGTAGCAACTTATTAAAATATAACTTATACGGGCAAATATACATAGATAAAAATGGTTTAATAGAACAGAGAAACAAATAATAGGGAAAGAAAGGAGATTAAAACATATTTATACGTATAACAATAATACCATCTAATATATAAAAAAATGAAAATTCCAAACACACAAATATATATTAAAAAATCTATATATGCACTATTGCACATTAGGTGAAAGAAAATAAAAACTATCTACAGATATATGTGTACAGTGTACACACATTCTTCACTACATACAGAAAAGCTTACCTACAGACAACCATATACACACATATATACATATACATGCATACACACATACACATATATATATTTACACACACATACATATATGCATACGCATATGCATATATACACATACAGAAGCAAGCATAAATATATCAAGCCACACAGCAACGTAAAAAGGTAAACAAACCAAATATATATATATATATATATATATATATATATATATATATACTGAAACATACATATATACACACATACACATATACAAACACATGCATATATATAAAAAACACATACAAATGGAAACTTACACATATATATATATATATGCACATGCATCCATACACATCCATATATATATATATATATATATATATACACACACACACATCGGTATATACATACATAAGCCTAGACATATTCTAACAATATTATCTTATTGATGATAAAGTACAGTAAAGTCCATAATTTTAAAATGTAACAAGACACAATTGTTGATTAAGTCTATAAGCAATTAAAAAAACCTTATCAAATAAAAGTAAATTTTAGTTAGTATTGATGATACATTCCAAGACACTGATATATACATACATATACGAAGACATACAACCTACATCCACATATACATATATACATAAGTACGCACACATCCAAGCACACTTACACACACATATATATACACACATATACACATACACCCTCACCTGTAGACACAAACCAAAGATTACATACCTACACATATGCACAAACAAGCATACATATGAGGGGTGTCAACACACACACGTACATACACCCCCCCCACACACACACACATATATATATATATATATATATATATATATATATATATATATATATATATACACATACATACATATCCATACCTATAATTATAAGTACAGATATATACGCACATACACATAAACACATACACAATCAACCATACATACACATACACACGTATACTTATATATATATATATATATATACACACACACGCACACACACAAACATGTATCCCTACATGCATACACATAAACATATACATACATACAGAAGTACACGTAAATAGAAATATATATACATATATTTTACTCTCCTCTTTATTTCTCCTTTTTACCTTCTTTCTTTTTGTAAAAAAACCCAGAAAACGTTCGTACATATATATACATATATACATCCAGCAGTACAAACACACACACACACACATACATACACACGCAGACACGAACAACACAGTGCACGTACACCAACACACACCCACATCAACAGGAGGACCATCAAGTAATAAAAGTAATAACCTATTAAATATACAGTGACATATCATTATCTTTGAAAGTATTACAAACCCTATAATAAGTTAAATTTATAATGGTGATTACAGTTAACTGTTAGTTCATATCTTTGATTTAAGAGATGGGTCTTATTTTTAAATCTAATTATTTCAAATTTTTCTTTAAGACATAGATAACACGGGGCATATAGGGAGTTACATGTTTGGGCTTTCCTGATTAATTTCCATTTAACAGTAGGTGTTTTATTCTTTTCTTTTAGACTCCAAAAATACTTGGATAATGAAGTCATGTACTTATAATTACTGCTATTAAAAGATTGCATATGCCCCCACCAACGTTCCTTGGATGGATTCATGGTGCTACCAATGTAAAAAATTTTTATATTTGGGTTTTCTAGTGTAGAGATTGTACTAAGATAAATTACAGAACTAGTCAAACAATTATTCTGTAGTGGACATTTATTTGGATTCCTACAATTGCACAAGTTGTTATTTGTATCATTATACTTAGTCGTACTGCTTGCAACCTGGTGAGTAGTCAACTTGATTAGAATAAATAAATAATATTAAATAGAATAACATATGTATTTAAATTTATAAAATTAAGTTTATAAATAAATAAAATTATATTTAAATTTATAAAATTAAATTTATAAATAAATAATATTAAATAGAATAACATATGTATTTTTTCTTTTTTCCTCAGTAATTTTATAATTTTAAACTTAAAGATTAAATTTAAATTTTAAAATTGGTAATTTTTAATTTCAAATTTTATCGTATAATTTAATACTTATTAGTTAGAATTAATTTTATTTTAGTCTAACCCCAACATTAAGGTATTAAATAGTTATTATAACATAATTTTGTTGTCAAGTTTTTGAATTCTCGTATACTTGTATTTTGATTTGGTCATTCCAGCTTATGTAACAGTGTTTCTCCTTGCGAGGGATGGTTAATTGATTTGAACCTTTTAAAACCCTATATTCTACATTCAACATCATCACTTGATAAGGCACCAGAGGTGTTGAAACAAAATGGCTATTTTTGTAGCGATTTTATAACATATTTATGTTATCATTTTTTAATAAATTATTATATATATATATATATATATATATATATATATATATATATATATATATATATATATATATATTCATGTGCCTAAAGATATATTGTGATCCTTAACAGAAATTCTGGGAAAGTAACTTAGATCCAGCACAGCATACACTGATCTGAGGCAGAAGTGCCAATCTTTCATCTTAGAAAAAAGCAAAACAATAAAAAAGCTCAATTCTATAACTAACTCTTACATTTTGTGATACTCTGGCTCTAGAATGTTGTTGGTGGCTAAATACTGGTTATAGTATGTATATTTATATGATGTTGCGAATTTTGCCTTTTTTCTTGTCAGTGAATGATCTCTGTTATATTTTATCATCATCTGGAAACATATATTTATGCTGAGATGTGATTCTACAGAAAATACTGAGAATACTATAGATTGAACATGTGAACAATGAGGAACTAAACATAGATGCTTTAGAACCAGAAAAAGGCAGTTGACATGTAATGAAGAAAGAGGGTTAGGAGAATTTTACACTCACAGGATATACTGAAGGGAAGAAGAGCACAGAAAAGCAGTGAGTAACTAAATGAGCTTGTGTAAATGCATGGCAGAAAGGGAAACTGGGAGGGAATGGTGAATAGTCAAACATTGTTAAGAGCTACAAAGGATAAGAAGTCGTTGAGAGCCATGATCACCCACACACTGAAGGGGCATAATCAGCAAAGTTGATGAAAAGACAAAATATTAATTAAAAACTTTCAGAACCCTGCCTTAGATCTTTTTTTTTTCTTTGTTAACTCTTTTTACACTTTTTTTCATCTGTGCTTTATAATTCTTTATATTTTAAAGTTTAGCTTAGCATAGAACAAATCCAAATAAGATAGTGTAGAGAGATTATGTGACAATTGTCCAAGTAAGGCTAGTCTGTTTGCTTTGAAAATCACCATTTGAAGTCATGGTTTCTCATGTTTATTCTGAGCATTAACTACTGAATCCAGAAGGAAATACACAGCTACAGAGCAAGACTAAAGATAAAGATCATGTGTAAGCTTATTTTTTATTAACTAAAATGTGCTTAGTCTGGCACAAGGCCTCAATTGTGAGACATCAAGGAAAGATTGAACTTACCTTGGTTTATAAGACTGACATGCTAAGTCAGTCTTATAAGTGCTATACTGGATTTACTTTAGCCATTGTCTGTGGATCTAGCTTTCTTACTACTTCTTTAGTTAGACATGCTTTGTTTTCTTCTATCATGGCTCTCCACAACTTCCTGTCCTCTGTAGCTCTTAGTAAATTTTGTCTTTTTGTTATCTCTCCTAAACCCTGTTCTGCCATCCATTTACACAAGGTAGGCTATGCAATGTTTTCCTGTCTCTCTTGCCTTCATTCTGTCCTGTGAGTGTCAAATTTTCTAAGCCCTCTTTCCTCATGATGTACACTAGAAATTTCAACTGCCTCTTTCTGATGATAAGTTTAAGTGTCTTTTTTGTATCCATTTCTCTAAAACTTTGTGTTTATTTTCAGCAACCTTCTGTAGAACCAAATCTCTGTTGCTTCGAGTCGCTTTTCTTCCGAGCTTTGTAATCTTGTTTATTATATTGTTTACTTCTTTATTCTGTGCGATTCCATTTCATTTGAAATTGATTTATTTCTGTTAGAGAAAATAAGTTCCACTTGTAAATATTCTAAGGATGTTGTAAACAAATACACATGTTGACAAAATTTGGATTTGATAAGCAAATATTTATATTCTACAAGATTGTTTTTGGATTCAAGTTCATCTTTTGTACTTTAAAATTGTCTGACAGTCAGCACTACTTGCCTCTGTATCTGTGTTGCTTAGAAATTTATTTAAATTTGCTGAATCAAAAACATTGCAGATTGTTTTATTTTAATTTTTATCAAAAGTTGGCATAAAACATGTCATGTTTTTAAACCAAAACTTGGTTTTGGAGGTGAACTGTTGAATGGTGGGGGATGTTGGGAAGTGGGATGTGTGAAGAGGGCCTGAATGCTTGTTGACCAAGACAAAGTGCATTAACTTTGAAAATGTGAAGTCAGAGGTCAGGAAGTGATAGCAGTACTTATAGGTGGATAGCTATATATATATATATATATATATATATATGTCTACAGACATCGTTATAATCAATGGAGCTTTGCTTTTTGGACTTACATTGGACCAACTAAAAAAAAAAATACCAAAATCATTCCACCCCCAGCGTCTGACTGGCACAACTAGATTTGATGCTGTATTATTGTCTGTTCAGCTGTAGATGTTGCAGACTATCCTGGGAAGCGATTAAGTTGCTCTTTATTGCATGAACTGTTTTTACTTTTTGGGGTTTCCCCTGGGTTTTTTCTTCCTTGCCCATCCCATCAACAGAAAATGGTAGGTTTTGCTTTTGTTGTATTTCTCTCTGTTTTTTTTTTTTTTTAATTATTGTTTCTTTGTAAATTTAAAAAACAAAAAAACTTTTAAAGTTTTCTTTTTTTCTTCTCTTGTTTTGCTGTTTGTTTTATTTATTTGAGTAATATTATGTTCAGTTCGGAGTATTTAAAAACCAAAAAACATGATTTTGTTGGAGCTTTGGCTTTTAGTTGTTTAGGTTTTTTGTTTTTTTTTAAATGGAAGGTAAATAAAAATATGAGTAAAAATAACTGTTTGGATCTGTTTATATGTACATTTTTTTCTAAATATATACAACATATGGCTAATATATCATTTTATCCTGCTATTTTTTGCAATAAAATTAGTTTAAAATAATGATAGTTTTGTCTTCTAAAAGAAATTGCATGTTTATCTAGTTCAGTTTTTATCTAGATTTTTTATAAACATATGTTCTATAATCTTTAACCAATAAAAAACATAAAGGCTAGAAGTACTATTCTAATCTAAGTACTATTCTAATCTTTTTGTGATGGTTTATGTTACAATACAAAATTAAATTTAATTTCTTTGGAACTTTTTTTTTAAAATACAAAGTGTCTAAAAAGTAAGTCAACATTTTGTGAAAGTTGATTTGAGAATATTATTATGTTTCTGACTCCTGTAAATATTTATAGATTATTTAATTTATAAAAGAATTGGATATCCAATAAATTAAAATCTTGTATAAATATTTATGTATTTTCAAAATTGTCAAGTAGCACTGATATGTAAAAACAAAGCTTATATTACAAAACATTTTCTTGTTAAACATTTTAAATATTGTCTTAGTTGGTTGAGGTGAAAATGTTTTTTGAAAACATATTCTACTGGTCAGCTATCAAATGAAATTTTTTTCCTGTTTGTGAAAGATATATGCTATAGGACCTAGTTATCTGTAATAGATTCTGAGATCATTTCAACAGATGTTGAAAATTAAAGATAATAAACCATCTAGATATGTCCAATAATATCCTATCTTAAAAATGCTATTAAAATTAAAAAATACTTTCTTATTTATTTATTTTCTTTTTGTCTTGGTTAGAAGGGAAATACCCCAAATTTTTGTCTTACAAAGCAAACAAAACAAAATGTAGAATTAAACTTTTATAAAATAAATGTTTATTTCAATTGGCAATATTTTACTTATTTCATGACAAATGGAACTCTCCACTTACTAAGTTAGCAAACCAACTGTTGAAAATAAATGCATTAGTTGCACTATTCTCTTCATAATTTTACAACTCAAACATTGAGGGCATTTAAATTAAATTTGAATATTTTCAAAATACTATTAGTATTAAACACTCATGTTTTTTGCTGACATTTTATTCTCTTGGAATGGATTTTGCAAAGTAGTTTTAGTTTAATAAAAGCATTGTACACAAAAGTGTTGGTGATTGGGATAACAGTGGAAAAGTGAAACTGTAGTTGATGATTTTGCAAATTATGAAGCTCTACTCTCTCTCTCTCTCTCTCTCTCTATATATATATATATATGTATATATGTATATATATATATACACACATACACACACACAACTGAAGTTTGATTTGATTCTGTACAGAATCAGTTTGTGAAAAATCAGCTGTAGGAAGATTGTGTTGCAACAAGCAAAAAAAAAAAAAAGAAGCTGTTTACAGCTTCCAGACTCCCTTATGTCTGGGTGATATGTTCCAGGACACACAGATGAAACCTTATTATTTTACAGTTGAAATGGTTCTTCAATTACACTTCCTGCTTGTGAAACACTTTTCTGGCTTCTTGCTTCCCAGTCAACTTTGATCTCTGTTTCCTTAATTCTTGTTCTTTTAATGTTCTCTCTCCTTAATACTAATTTATTTATTTGTTCTCATATTCTCT
>OZ038487.1:80581082-80634636 GCA_964036315.1 Acanthosepion esculentum | reverse complement strand
TCATCAGGAGGTTTCAGCAATTGACTGCCGTTATCCTCTTTTCATTACTTTATATAAGTTTGATTTTGATTAATTATATATCATGTGCCTATACATATGTGTGTGGCTATATGTGTTTAAAAAAATTTTAATGAAGTGTTTTACTTGAAGTTCTAGCCAGTCTGTCACCTGATGATTGATAGGAACCAAAACCAACATCTTTGATTTTTACCTGGTCTCACTTTCAAAAATCTATATTTTAACCTTTTGAATACTGACCCTAGGCATCTGCTGTCCATGACTCTGGCCAGTATACCTGCTGCCTGGGTAAATGGACTTTCACACAGTGACTGGTATGCTGGCTGCTCGGGTTCAAAGGGTTAAAGGTCCTTGTGAGCACACATCTTTTTGAGATTTATGTTTGCTGAAGACCTTTGTAAGTTAATTTCCCTCCACCTCACATTTTATAATTTAAAAAAAAATATGAAACAAATGAAGAGATATAAAAAATATTCCTCTTTTCATAATAGGTTTATTTCAAATTATGTTTCTTTGTGCAAGTCCTTCAGTAGACAGCCCTGGTTTTGGTTCTCCAGCAGTGAAATTGATATCTACTAGCTTAAAAACATCAAGAATCTTATAAAAAAAAATATACATATTGACATGGATGCAAGGTGATTTTCCTGCCAATAGGTACATTTTCTTTAATAAGAATTTTGATGGTACTTGGCTGATAGTTATCAAGTCCTTCAGTGATTTTTTTTTTAAAACATGAGATATTTGAAAAAAATATTTTGAATACATTTTTCTCATTTAAAAATCTTTTTTTGAAAATGTAATGAGTATTTCATGAAAATGTCATGCTTAATGTCGTAATTGTATCTCAGGTAATTCAGATTTCTTTCTTAAATTTTTTTTTTTTTTTTTTTTTATCAGAATGTTTTAGCTGGTATGCTCTCCAGCTTTCCTCAGATGTCTGTTGTCTTTTGTAATATCAAACCTTGTTCCCCTATCATGTGTTTCATATCCAGTTGTTTGGTTTGTTTCAAAACATACAAAAATGTTTTATTAAACATTTCTGAAATAGGATAAAAACAAGATATGGGAATACTTCATCTGAGAATTTCAAATGACATTGACAAGAATTATATTTGTATTCCATGCAGGGATGTGTGGGTAGCATAATTGGTATCCATGTGGGAAATGAACATGGCAAGTTCTGACCAGATCTGTTGCATTCTCTTTCACATTGAGGCATGAGTCTTGCTTCTGCTCCCAACTATCAAGAAGATGTGGTAATTCACAGATAAAAGAAAAAGAATTTAAGAGCCTTGATTGCCTACATTCTGAATGGATATGGCATGAAAGAAAATACATGGGGGAAAAATACTTTCTATCACTCTCCTCTGTCTTATATATTTTCTAATTTAAATATCGTATATGTTATCAAATTGTATGACCCAGTCCAGTAATCTTCTGTTAAAGGTATTGTCTAAATATTGGGATGTTTTTCAAGCTTAGGAAAAAGTTCCTTTGTACCTTAATGCATAAGCATATATAATCTAAAATAGTTGTCTAAATATATTCTTAAGAAAAAACAAATAATAAGGAATAAGGATGCTAAAAAGATAACTGAAGATTTGTTATGACAATGGTAATATTAGCCATTTCCCTACAAGGAAACATAACTCAGCAGCCAGTACTAGTTTCAGTTGAAATTTATAAAATCTTTCTCTTAAAACAATTTTTCAGGAAAATAAGTTTCTCAATTTCATTTGCTATTATTGCTTTTTCGATTATTGATGGGGTTTTCCTTTCTAACCTTTTACTTGAAGCAGTGTGAAATGCCAGCATCTTGATTATATCATTATTTTCTCTTTGAGTTACATGTTCTATCCATTTTCATTGTTGCTGCTGTTGAAAGTTCTCAAGTGATATGGTTTCTGTTATTTGGTACAGTTCTTTGTTAGTGATTCTGTAATGCAAATTCACAAGGTTCAAAGAAGGATGGTCTTTGCTTAAGACCCATAGGTTTCACTCACTCAAAGCCATTTTTAACCATTGATGTGAGAAAGTGGTGTATATAGATGACAGTTTAGATATTTCTGAATGGGTTTGGTGTCATACATGTTATCTATATGAAAATCTCTATCTGTTAAGACTGTTTAAGAATATGACTTGAGTTTCCAGTTTCAATTTTGTAACAATTTGCAGTGTTGGTCAAAACTACTTTTAGTGCAACCTCTTCTAAATTCAATTTCTTTATCACCTATACTAAATTTGTTATAACTGATCGATATAACTGAAGTATTTGAAGCATTTATATTTACTAATTCCACATCTTGAATTTTTCGGATGGATCCGGTGTATATGCCATCACTGCTTTCTTTCCAATTCCAGATCATAATTTCTGTTTTGGAAAGGTTTATCTTGAGTCTTATTTCTTGGAACACTTAGTGGAGAATGTATTTTGCTCAAAACATGTTTCAATATGGTGAATTCTAGTAAAATTTGGTAAAGTTTAACATTTATACCTACAAAAAAATTGTGTTAAAAGGATAGTTATTTTTCCTCTTAACTCTGTTATTACTGTATACTTCTTGGTAATTTTTATTGTTATAAAAAGCCATTTTTAGAATTTTAATAAAATCTAAACATATAAAACTGAATATATGCATTTTCTTTTTCACAAGAATTGACATCAAAAGTATTAAACATTATTTATTTCATTAGAGTGTTTACTTGCAAGAATAATTTTATAGTGACAGATTTATAAAAATATGTGAACCAACTCCAATGCAATATTTATTATTTAGAATATTAGAAAGAAATAACTAAAAAACAATAGTTTTTATTCATAAATTTATAAAAATGTCTGAACAAGAAGACAAGAAAACTTAAATAAAACCATATTTATGAGTAGCTGTAATTATAAAATTTGATAATACACATTTTCCAGGCATTTTTTCATTTGCCCTTGGCACATAAAATCACTAAAATAGCTTGTAAGCATCTGGATTTATACTATTTTTATTTTGAGAATTAACAACAAAAATGTTAAACACTATTTATTTATTAGACTGTTTAATTATAAGAAAAGTGTTTTAATACTTTTGTTGTCAATTAAGAAAAAAAAGAATGCTTAACTCTAGTTTCATATCTTTGACTTTTATTAATTTTCTAAAAGTAGTTTTTAATTACTGATTGAGTATACAATAATAGTGGTGTCAACAGAAAAACCATCCTTTTGACTCACTTTTTTTTCAGATATGAATGTTTGCCAAGTTTCTGTTGTTGTAAGAACACCATTATAAAAAAATTCCCTTGTGAAATGGCAAGAGAACAAGTGGGTGTCATCTGTTTTGCATGCTTGTACAAAAACCTGAGTATAACTCCTGTCAGCTGCTTTATATTTGGTGCAACATTAAATGAGAGTCATTTCTTTTTTATTTGTTGACAGTATTTTGTTGGTAATTACTACAGAGCCATAATGAAATAGTGCACATGCTGATCCTGCATGCACATAAATAACAATGTAGAAGGCTTTTTGCACTATTTAGTTTTGTCGTTTTCTACTAAACAATGACATAGGTCACCAATGTGTATGGTCTGCCCACAGGAGGCCAATACAGAGAAATTAATGAGATAGATCTCAGCTGACATCTTATCTCAATATATACTTGGTAAGGGCAAACAGCGAGCTGTTGAAAAGAGAAAATTAGAAGAACCATCAAACATCCCAAGACTGGTGCTGATATGTCTAGGACATCGTAAAATTACAAAAACAAAAATCCATTCTTTCACATGGTGTAAGACAGAAAACATTATTTTCTTACCACAACTTTCTTATACATTTGGGTATAGTTTTAGTGGAATTTAAAAACATTAATATTTTTCTACATTGTGTTTTATTTATTTTCTCTTGGCAAACAGAAAAAAAAACTCCACAACACATATACAACTAACTTCACAGCAGTCTTTTTATATATATATATATATATATATATATATATAATCATTTCACCCAAATGAGACAATAAAGCCACTAAGATGCAAGGGGGTGTTAGTGAGAGAATATGAGAAAAAACATTAAGGAGAGAGGACAATAAAAGAACAGGAATTAAGAAGACAAAAGATAATGACTGACATTTCATTTAAATTTTTGAAGATCAAAGTTGACGGGAAAGTAAGAAACCTGAAGAGAGTTCCACAAATGAGAAGTATGAGAGAAGAAACTATTAGCATAGAACTTATGGTTACATCTCACCATCTCAACTGTAAAACAATAAAACCTCTCTGCCAATCTATTACTGCACTTAAATTCATAAAGTCTAGGTACCCTAGGGCAAAGTTCATCAGAACAATTACCATGATAATATTTATAAGAAAGTCACAGTTACATATATTAGGTTGACAAAGAAGTACCCTGCTCAATATTTTGCATAATGTTTGAGAAGCCTAAGAAGTACCTTTGACGTTTACTAAGGTATTTATTATTTCTGTGAGCATACATTTTAAGAATTACTTTTACATAAAAGTGATAAGCTCTACTTGAGTTTTGTGAAAATAATTGCTGAATATAAAATACTCATTTGACAATATTTAGTCTTCATTTTTTTATGGATAAAAGTACTGCAATTGTTAAAGGTTATGGTTAGAGTTGTAGTAGGAGCAAGTTTGTGTTGGGAATGATTTGTGATGTCTACAAAAGGAGATTGTATTCTCAATGACAAAGAAGACTTTGGAAAACTTCAGAACTTGAAAACTAAAGGAGTAGAGGTACGTTTAAAGGCAGAAATTGTTTAGGTGAATTAGGTTTTGAATGTCATATTAGAAGAGAACAGATATTTTTTCTGGACAAAGAAGTTGACTTAAGTATTGTCCTGCAGATAAATCAGGTCTTCATGTTGCAAATGCAAAACTACCAAATGATCATAGAATGGATGTAAAGTTCTTGCTCATAAAGCATTGTCACCAGATCAGACACTTATTTCACAATATACAACATTTATCTATTCAGCATCTCAAATATAAGTTAAAAATATAAACAAATCTTTGAAGGATTTAATGACTTAAAAGCATAATAACTATTTATCCAACTTAGTGCTCGATGTGGCATAAGGTAGGCCAGATAAGCTTCTTTGATTAATGAATAATGATGTTATGAATTTCTATAAATGAAAGATTTTGTTCAAATAAATGTTGGAAACTTTTTCTGTTAACCAAATAAGCAAATAGTTCCTTTTCTTTTTCTTTCAGTACAAAGGGCAAGTAACAAACTTTTATTAATGAATAAAAAAAAAAAAATGAGACAAATGGCAGAAAGTTCATTATAATTTCATTGATTTTTTTTATCACCCCCACAAAAAACAAGTATCAATGTCATAAAAATAATCAAATAATGAAGCCTCTCATATATATATATATATATATATATATATATATATATAAGAGTAGAATAAGGGAGTGAGAAAATATATATACTGAACTCCTGTAATTTTTGTTGTATGAGGGTACAGAAACTCTGCACTTAGAACTGAACAGCCTGACTACTTTCACAAATGATTTGATTATAGTGGTGAAGGATTGTACAGAACCAGACAGACTTCTTGGAAGAGCCCAATACAGAGAGCTGGTGCAGAATGTGCTACATGGACCCCTCCTCTACTTTTGAATTCAAGAGTTGTCATTCTTCTAGACCAGTAAGCACCCAAGGCTATAGGCCCCAGGCTGTCCTGCTATATATCCATAGATTGGGGGCAGGGGAGAATAGATGGATTTATACCTTTCCCATGGGTATTTACATGTAAGTGAATGTAACAAACATATTGCTACATTTTCATGCTGGTGCAAATGGAGCTGTGGTTTGAGAAATGTAGGATTAGTGGTGGTATGTCTGATATATATATATATATATATATATATGTGTGTGTGTGTGTGTGTTCTTAGTAAATTTATATCAGTAAATACATTAATTTTAATTGATTTTCTTCAACTTCAGACAATACTTATTTTAAATCCAAAATGTTGTTTTTTTTTGTTTTGTTCAGTAATTCATGCATACCTAAAAGGGGTTCTGAAAATTTCTTGGCCAAGCAAGAATGGATTCTCCACCAACAATCAATTTTGTTGTTTCGTCATTTAGATTTTGGATTGTTGGTTGGGCTGATTATTTTTCAGCACTCCTTCTCAAACACACACACACACGCACACACAATGTTCAGTTCAATTGTATTTTGATTGCTTTTGGTAAAACATTCTTCATTTGGGTGTGAACATTTTTTGTTTAATGAAAAAATCATCCCATAAAGTGATACAATTTTTCTGATTGGCTGATAGACTGAAGATTTTGCAATGAATCAGAAGAATTTCATATGAATTATGCCTTTCTCTTGTTTTTTTTTCTTCTGACAAATTAGTGATAGCCATCTGGATTACATAAAAGCGTGCTGGTATCATGCCACTGTTATGAAACTACTTTTAAGTTTATTGTTTCATAACCATTGTCATGTGGTGTTTTTTTTTCTCTCGAAACATCACTGACCTTGCATATTCACTTCTGGTCAATGGTTAATTATACTGTTTTGAAAACTGTTCAGCATAGTTTATTATTTAATTTCCACACTTGCATTTGCAGTCCTTGACAATTTTATGTGTACCCGTTTGGACAAAGAGTTTTTAAAAAATACAATGCCTGAATAAATGCATGCATATCATATTGCATACATAAGCAAATATGTGTACATAATCTAATTAAGGAGAGTTTTTTTTAAAATTTTTTTTTTGCATGTTTTTCTACATATATGATTACAGATATACATATATTCACCTCTACTAGCAGTATGTATGACACCTTAAAAATTGTATGAATTAATTCTCACTATTTGAAATAAATTTACATTATTTAATTTTTTTTAACTTCCAAAGTATCTGATGTAAAAACCAACTGAAGATTTTGTTTTCATTTACATGTGAATATGTTTTTAAATAAAGAGCAATAAAAAAAAAAATTCTCACTGACTGGGAGATGAATTATGAATGAATCAGAAAATTCCTTCCTTCGTTTCTTCAATTTTTTAACGTGTCATTTTGCTAAAAATAATTTTTGGTTTAATTATCTGTCTGTGATACATTCCAGTGTACAAATTATTTATTGGATGTTGTAACTTTGTATCCATGAGATATTCTTCAGTATGTATGTTAGAACATTGTTCTTGGCAAAAAAACAAAACAGAAATATTCTTAATTCAAATTAAGATTTATGTGTTCAAACTTCTGAGATTAAATTTAATAAATATGTTTTTCTTACTGGGAACAAAAAAGTACCAGTTGAGTATTTTTTAAATTTTAAATTTTTAATAATTTCACTTCAAGCAAGATGGCAATATCACTAGTATGCAGGGGGTTACAGGGAGTAAAAATATGAGAAAAGGCTGAGTATAGGGAAAATTGAGGAAAGGACAAAAGATGATGAATGGGATTCAAGAAGATGGCTATTGACATTGCATTTAAATTTTTGAAGCTTGAAGTTATCAGGGAAGCAAGTAAATGGCAGGAAGTGCAAGAAAAGAAACTGTTGAAGTAGAATCAGTGGTTGCATTAGCTATTGCAACAGCAAATGTGTAGGACCTAGATGTCAATGTAGTGGCACACTTTAATTCATGCAGTCAGTGCACTAGTGAAAAAAGATTGTCAAAGCAGTAATTATGAAAATATTTCTAGAAAAGACAGAGGGAAGACACGTCACATTGGTGAGAAAGTGGCTGAAGTCAAGATGCCAATTCAGGATTAATTACATTGCAGATCCTTCTTTGGATTTTATCAAGAACCTCAAGATGATTAGCAGGAGCACCAGACCAGATATGGCAACAGTATTCAATGCACAGGCATGCTTCATGATATCCAAATGAAGACAGAATGAAATTTGAGTGGAAGTGTTCCCCTAAATAACTGGAATTGTTCACAAATTTGAAAAGAAACTCTGCATTTTGCACTTAGTCCCCAAAATCATAGCACACATTCAAATGATGGTTGTTTTATTTTATTTTATGTAACTTCTATTTGTAAATGAGACATGAATTTTGCAGAAATGCGTTTCATTTTCAAATTTCCTGTTGTCATTTCCCTGGCATGAACTGAACAACAAAAAAATCTAATCATTTCAGATGTCTGACAATGATATTCATTGATTGTATTGCAAACTTTTATTTATTTATTATTATTATTTTTTTTTTTTTTCAAGATTAGGTCAGCCAGATCATGGTTAGTCTTCAAGTGACTCTTCACCCTGTTTGAAACATGAATACAACTCATGCTTGTGTTTTACCTGAAGCTTTTTTTTCTTTAAAAGCTTCTCAAAGCGATATAACAGTTTTAGTAGCAGGTTTCTCTAAGAGGAAAGAAAACTTCATGCACACACACACACACACACACACACACTGCTCCATATTTTTTATCAGTCATTGTGCAAAATGCCAAATGTGCTGCTTGTGAATATGAGGAAAAAAGAGAAAGCTGCAGCTAACAAATCTGTCAATTCAGAACCAAGCCATGTAGCCAATTGACTCAAAATAGTGTTGACCTCATGAGATTTAACTGCATTATGTACAACTATGTTCAGTTTGCATAAACACTTGCATTGTAGATTTTGGCGGGGGGGGTACCCCTTTGTATAAATCATATACATAGATGTATATACTGATATATTTATACCATTTCTTGTACCTAAACGAGATAGTTGATTGTTTTCTCAAGAAAAATCCTTGTTTTTCTTATCTTGTCCTAGAATATATCAGATGCCAATTATTGAACAAGTTTTAAGTAGATTCCTTAGGCATCAGTTCCCACATAATATGAACTAGAAAAGTATCTGATAAAGTTCTTTTTTCTGTTCTTTAGAAATAATGTGAAAATGTAAAGTATTCGTTTACCCACCTTATTGTTGATAAGTGTGATTTTATCATAATGTTATTACTATTTTAGGGACAGTGAGAAGCAGAAGGGTGATGATAAAAAGTTAACCTGAAAAACAAGGTAAAGATTTTAGAAGGTTGATAAACAGGAATTTGATCTGTTTTGATATCACTGAAGATGTCAAGTATTTTTGAAGCTAAAGTTTTTGATTTTAACGTATTTTTTGTTCTGTATGTGCTGTGAGCTGTAACAGTCTGTCCTTGTTTCTAAATATTTCTTTAAGCAAATACATTAACATTTGCAAAGAAGTTTTAACTTAACCCATTAATTTCTACTGTAAAATATCTTATTAATTATAAAGATAAAAATCCTGTATTAATTAAACGTTTATATAAAAAATGTCCATCTCAGTGGTGGGCATTAATGTGTTAAGATAGGAGTTAGTCTGGAAAAGTTTTTCTAGTCCAAAATACAATTCTGTAGATTTGTGAACAAGACTATATCTCTCATAGGAAGACTGGATGACATAGCAACTGAAATGTTTTAATAAAAAAAATGATGAGGAAACTTGTTTGAATGAATCCCTTATCTTGAAAATTCATGTAAATTGAAGAAAAGGGTTTTCATCTCTTTGGCTTACATCTTTGTTTACCTTGTTTTGTTGAGGTTTTAGAATATATTGAAATGTTTTTTTTCTCATTTTTTGTTTGTCCGTTTCTATCCGTTCTTATCTGTAAACCTTCTCTTTGACTCTCCTACTAACACTTTGTTTTTTTTCTTTTTCATCTATTCCCCTCCCCTTTCTCAGTTCATTTCTTTCTTTGGATCTCTTACTTTCATTTCCATCTTAACCTTTACCTTTCTATTCTCTTTCTGTCAACTCTCACCCACTCAATCAATCATCCTATTGAATATTTTTTATTTTATGCTCAACAAAGATTTCTTAGAACCTTAAACTCACCAATGTTCCCTAAGGAGCCAAAAGAATTTGTTTTTACATATTATTTAACTACAAAAGTACAAAACATTTCCCCTATATCTTAGCATTGTCTTTCTTTGAATGTGGATACCCCTTGAGCATGAAAGCCCAATTTCACTCCCTGAGAGAAGAGAATGCAATGAGGGTTATTGAGGTTGCATTGGGATGGGAAGTAGGGCCAATTGCACAGTTGATATGTATCAGTTGGCAAAACCCTGGGAAACAGTACTGTGTTCTTGTTTCTATGGTTACTTAATCTGTTTTGAGTTGTAACTTTAGAAATTTCTAAAAAGAAAATTTTTTCTAAAAATATTGATGCAAATGGAAACGTTTTTCTGTCTTGAACATTTCATTTTTAATTCTTTTAAATAATTGTCTATTTGAAGTTTACTCACCATTTTTATACAAGTCCTTGTTTTTGAAGTATGGTTGACCATACATGACATTATCAGAAAATAAGAGCGATGACTATAGTAAATTAAAGTCAATATTCTTAAAATTAGATTATGGAGAATATTTTCCAACATTTTTAAGATTACTGGGTACTTAAAAATTATAGAAAAAACGGGGATCACCCATAAAAAAAACGGGGATCACCCATAATTTTCTTAAATTATGTTTAACAGATAAAGTCTCCGTAAAACAATAATAAACTTTTCAACACCTTATCAGCACTTGTCATTGCTCATCAATTATGTTAAAAATCACTACTACTGTTTGTTTTAAAAACCCATTTCTTTGTTATTTTAAACTTAAAGTAAATAATATTTTTTTCAAATCAGATTAATTATACTTTACATCAGATATAGTCATCACTCTTATTTTCTGATAATATGTATGGTTGACTACACTTTCAAAAATGGGCATGTTACATAATATTGTATGTACATAATAAAAAATTACTTTAAAATTCTTGGTGCAAAAGGATTTGTATTAAGCTTTTCAATATAGCTTTTAATGACAACATCAACTAAGCAGATGAAAGTAATTCAGAATTATAAGATTTATATATTTTAAATTATTATAATTAAAATAAAAAATATGAAAACTATTCTTGTAAAAACTCACTATTCCTCGAAAAAAAAATTTTTTCTTAAGACAATAGTGTCCTTAATAAATCTTATTTATAAAAGCAATTAAAAGCTTTTCTAATAAAATGTCATAGTTTTATCCCATTTTTATTTTATGATTTGGAGCAGATTTTCGAGAAATGTTTAAAAATGTTTTTAAATGTTTTAAATGTTTAAAAAACAAACAAACAAACAAAACTGATGATTTACATTCTCCTAGGAGTCCTGCTTTTAACTACTAAAAAAAATTTTTGGATGAAAATTTACTTTTTCAAAATTTCATGAAATTAAGTAAGTCGTGGGTAACATTATATATATATATATAAACAATATTTTTACCAAGATTTTTAAATTATAATTTCATTCATTTGTGAATAAGTCCTGAAATTTTAATTAAAATCTGGCAATTATTTGATTTCTGCAAGAATTTCCAGATTATTGTATTTTTTACCTGAAAAAAAATTGCATCAAAAATCACTAACAGTAAATATTAAGTCAACTGCTAATGCAAAAACACAAAACAAACAAGATTTTTAACGTGCAAGAAAGTATTAAATATTTAATAAAATAATAAAAAAAATTCTTAGGTTTTTCCTTTTATAATAACAAACATTTTGATGATTAAAACTTTGTTTTTATTAAGTTTGGGGCCTTTTTTTTATCATGTCATGCTGTTTTTTCAGTGAAAAAGTGGAGGTACCTAATGCAAATCTAATGTGGAGGAAATAGGGTTTTTTCAAAGTTTTCCTTCACTTAGACTGTTTGACAACAAAGGCTAGAGAGCTGAGCCTGCATATGTTACCATTTTCTGCTTCTGTTGATGTCTACCATCTAATTGATGAATCAATTATGTAATGATATTTTTTTGGTTTATTTTCCTAATGACAATAAAAAAAATGCCTGCCACTCGATTCACCAGAATCTCCAGCATCCCTCATTTAGATTAACAAGTCTTCATTTGGTGCAAACCAAAAATGCATTCAAATTAATTTCCTCATCACAATTCTTTGGCTGTTGTGCTCTCCAGCCTTCTTCAGATGTATATTGTATTTGATAAATTTCTGAAAATTTTATACGACACCCTTTATTCTCTCCATAAGGTTAGATTGTTCTCATTCCATTGACATCTTGTATCAATTCATCCTTGGGATATTGGTTTTGCTTTTTCCAAAGAACCAGAGTATGATTTTTACTGCGGATTGAACGCATGACCATTAGGTAATAAGATTTACTTGAATAATTTGGTTTGAAATTCCTAGAAGTTTATTGTATATTACAGACACCTGAAATAGAAACTGGTATAGTATAATGATGAAAGTTCTGTGGCACTAGTAACCAAGAGAAGAAGACTAATCACTATAGATCATTGTATAATAATGGTAATTCCTCATCTCAGAAATTTGGTTAAAATACAATATTGGTGTACAAATGATCTATTTTCTGGTGTCAGAACTCAAGATAAACTTTTCCAAAACAGAAACTATGATCTGGAATTGGAATGAAAGCCTATACCCTGAATCAATCACAAAAATTCAGGTTATGGAATTAGTAAATACCAAACACTTCAAATACCTTGGTATATAGATCCGTTATAACAAATGTAGTATAGAAGATGAGGAAATGGAACTGATAACAGGCTACTCTACAGGTAGTTTTGCACAACACTGCTACAAATCAAAACATTAACCTGAAAACATGAGTTATGCTCTTAAATAGCCTAGTCAGTTCATGACTTTCATATGGATGGCATGGCATCAAATCCATTCAGAAGTGTCTGAACTGTTAGCTGTATGCAACCACTTTCTAAGATCAATGGTTAAAAATGGCTTTGAGTGAGTGAAGTGTATGTGTTTTGAAAATGGCAATTCTTCTTTGAAATTTGTGGACTGGTGCTACAAAATTTCAAACAATGAATTGTACCAGATAAGAGATACCACATCACTTCAGGACTTTCAAAAACTGTAACACCTGAAATGGATAGCACATGTAACCCAAAGAGAAAATGATATAATTGAGATTTTGATATTAGACACTACTTCAAATAAAAGGTTAGGAAGGAAGCTCCCATCAATAGATACTGGACTTCAGAAACCTATTTTCCTGAAAAGTTGTTTCAAGAGGAAGGTTTTATAAATTTCAGCCCAAAGTAGTACTGGCTGCTCAGCCAATGAATGCTGGATATTTTCTCATAAGGAAACGACTAATATTAGTATTACCATTCTGTAGGATCATTTCATGTTGATTGCCTCAATATAAAACTGTTTCTATATGTAGGATATAAATCTTCTTTATGATTACATCCTAAATCTATATTATAAAAGATGAGATGATTCTCTGTCCATCACACACTGCCTCGGTATGACTTTATATGCATGTATGTAATGTATATGCATATGTCTGTTAAGTGTGAGTAACTCACATGTGCCTATGCCATTTAATGCATATACAAGCACATATACACACAATTTGACTATGCTGAAATAAGGCAGTGGAACAATGCATTTCCCTCCCACTCAATCTGAACAACTGCTACCCTAGGCTGAGCAACAAAATCATAAATTTGGTGACAAGAAAGAAAGAAAAAATAATTTTTTAAACGTTGAAAAATATTACAAAATTATAAGACTTTGTTGAACTTTTTGGAAACATCTGTGTCACAAAGGCTAATTTCCTTTTCTGTGTGGCAACAAACCCTGGGTAACAGTAAAAGAGTATAAGCTGAAATTTGTGGCTCTTTGAAATCATTTATATAACTGCTTTGGTATTTACACAGAATCTCTTTCCTAATAAGTGTAATATTTTAAACAACCAAATAATTAAGGTTTAAAATTTGATCGTTTTGATGTCAGTGAAATGACAATTACCAAATCTGTTTTAATAGCCCCTAGAATATTGAAACTTCATTATTAATACTTCTTTGCTAGTGTTCAGTTCATGTAACCACATGATGATACCCAGAATTGTTAGCAGATTGTGCTAACAATGTTTTGCATTAAGGAACAGTTATCAGTACCAATAAAGTTTTCTACCTACATATTTTGATGGACCTCATAATGACAGTGTGTATTGTTAGCAAGTCATTGCAGGTGACTCATGAGTAAGACAACTATTACACTATTTGCATTGTGGATGTAAACCTTTTTCCAACTATAACTTCTTATCTGTGTAAAGAATCATGTCACTCATTGCGTCATTCCAGTGCACACTTGATGGGGGCATTAGCTAATATTTTTAGATGCTCTCAGCTGCTTACCTGTGTTGAAAAAAATATAACGCAAAGGAAAGAAGAGACATGTAAACAAACATTGTTGTCTCATATGGTATTTGCCATTTCAAAACTGGAACGGAAAATTATGGTGGTAGCATGAAAAATATTGTGTATTTTTTAAAGTTAAGTAGTCCATTTGTTTTTTTAACCTTCAGCTATAATTGAGAGAAAAATTATTGGATGCAAAGGGTGGTAAGATTAGAAGAGAAAAATATATACTCTACCAATATATACACACACACACACGCGCGCGCACACATGCCCCACCCCCACCAAAAAAAAAATGCATAAGAGAAAATTATAGCTTTTAGTGTACTTTATTCATTGATCTTTAACTAATGGTAAACATTAAAATCACACAAAGAATTTAACCAAAGCAAAACCCAAAACAAGTTATCAGAAGTGATAGCAGCAGTACCAAATTATAAGTATATTAAGTTAAGAGAATATATATCAACAAAGAATTAACAAGAATGACTACTAAGATGAGGGCAGTAAACAGAAATGAAGAAAAATAAAAAAACCTCCCTACTTTCCTCCTTCCCACACAAGATGATGTTCTTGTAATCGACACCTTCAATACAACTACTACTTCACCTTCAGTAAGACCATTGTCGTCATCATCATTGGTGTGTATTTTTAAAAGTGGGAGACTCCACTCAGGTATTTTCACTTTCTCATCTCCCCAAATTAACAAAACACTACATAATATCTCTCTTCCACTCTCTCACTCTTTGTGTCTTTTCACCTAATCTCACCCGTACCCCTCCTACCTTCCCCACTTCCCTTTCTCCCACCTGCTGGAGAGGATGTCTTGGAAGAGTATAGCATGTACTGGACTCTTGTTGCTGTTCTGCCGTCTTTTGTCTGTCACTTATCATGTTCCGAAGACTGCATCGTTTTATGACAGTTATTCCTCGTGATGAAAGAACTGCTTCTTGGAGACGAACAAATGTAGGTAGTAGCACCATCTTCTTTTAACCTGTCTTGAATTGGTGGATATTTTGGAACTGTGATCTCATGACTGTTTTCATCTCTTTCTCTCTTTCTCTCACTCGTTCATTCTTGTCTATGTTTCTTACCGAGTGTAACACCTTATATTGAAGAACACCTATTGTTACTTATTCAATCAACAGGTAAACAAAAAGTCACAGGTGGGGGTGGGTATGACTTGAAATGTTATAACATCTAATGTAATACATGTAGATAATTAAATAAGTGTAAGTACATATTTTACAGGGAAATAACTATCAAGTATTAACCCTCGTGTATGATAGAAGTGTGTCTATATTTTGGTACGTGTATGTATGTAAGTTTGTACGAGTGTTTTCATGAATGTGTAAATCAATCTACATATTAGTATCATTGTGTTGTTTTTATGCATGGAGTTAGGTGTATACAACTATGTAGTAAGAATGTGTGTGTGTGTGTGTGTGTATATATATATATATATATATATATATATATATATATTTATATATATGTGTTTTCATGTCTGTTTAAATACAAGTAGTTCTGAAAAGTTCTCAGCTCAACCAAAGAGAATTAAAAACAAAATAGGATGTTTGGTCATATTTTGGGAGGTAAACACAGCTGAAAACTTTTCTACACCCTCTAGTATGTATCACCTGATATATATGTGCATGTAATATATATATATATATATATATATATATATATATATATATATATATATATATATATATATATATATATGTAAAATGTGTGTGTATATATATGTCGACAGTATGAGTGGGGTGTATGAAAACCATGTTTGAGTAAATACATTTTGCTGATTGAAATGTATGCGTATAAAGGATGTGTTTATGTTACATAAGTATTTAAGCATAGTCAACCTATTAGACCATTTTTTTTTATATGGTTAAAACTAGAAGAATATGAAGCTACTGTTGAAACATGGGCTGGCAGAAATCGTATTACTCATATATACAAATTCATATTTACACATACATGCACTTATGATACAGAGACAAAACTTTCGATATTTGAAGGTAAATTTTTCCTAGCATATGCACCTTGAATTTGTGCGGAAGTTTTCACCTAATTGAATTTGACAATTTATAACGGATAAAGTATTTACCTATTCACATTAAAATACAAAAGTAATCACTTTTTTGTTTGATCACTTGCTGTTTAAGAAGAAAATTTTAAATATTACTGTCTTTCTAACAAAATAATAAATTTATTCTTTGAAAACTTGTTGAATAATTTACATTAAAACACTCTCATATATATATATATATATATATATATATATATATATATATTAAATAGCTCTGTTATTTAACATTGAGCACTGTTTTTTCTTAAACTATAGAGTATTTATATGTATTCATATATGATCGCTTGCTCATATGCCTACCTATATTTACTCATTTGGTTATATAGATATATATATTTCATGATTATAAAAATGAAAAATACATGTTAATATTATTACATATCTACTCAAACTTCACTCAGAATAATTTTAAAAAATGCAGTCACCTATAATTAATTTTTTTATTTCCACATATATTAAAATATTTGCTAAATTAAATAAAAAATGTTCAAACTTGGACATTAAAAAAGAACAAAGTTGTTGTCACATACTCTGTCATTGAAAACTTGTAGAATGACGGTTGTCAGGCTTATCGCACAAATCATAGGAAATGTAGAGAATTTGATTCTGATGAGTACTCACTAAGATGACATTGTGCCAGATCTCCAGTATCTTTTGCATATATATTACAAGTGCATAATTTGTGCATTTAAATATGAAATTTATATATACTAAATTATTTCTTAAAATCTATCACACATAATTTTGCATGCAAAAATTGATATTATCAATTTCACATTGTTTTATAACTTGGTAAAATTTTCAGGAAATATTGAAGGTTTTTTTAACAAATGTCAAATTCATCAGCATCCGCAAATTATGGCCATTTATAAAGTTGAGATATTTATCAAGTTTATCACTGCTCTCCATAGTAGGTTAAAGGTTACAATTAATAAGTGACCTCTCAGAAAGTTTAATTGGAAGTATATTAAACAGAACCAGTTTGATTTTGGAGTCAAGGGATTATGAAGGTAGATTAACATATGTGAAACATTCTATATGAAATGTTGTGTAAAGCAAATTTTCCAAAAGATGCTCCGTGATGTTTGTCTACTACAAGAAATGTGGATAATCTACTCTGTATATTCTTTGTCCTTATATTCTTATATTAAGTGTGTATTGTCTTGTAAACCATAATGTAGAGAGTTCAATCCTCATTAACTGCCAACTATTATATTTTTGTATCAGAGTTAGCTAGGTTTAGTATATATCTGTAGGATTTATGTTAGAGATTACTGTAAGTTAAAAATTTGTGTCCTTCAATAGGTTAAAAACCAATTTGATCATATATGACTTTCTGTAATGTTGTTGTGTATTCCCTAGTGGTATCAGTAATAGGTGTTCAAGTCCTGGTAAAAGCCAGGATTTCAAACAGTAGTTTTCAAGGTATACAGCTCTTTGCCACCTGGAAGTTTTGTGTAACACTATCTTCCTTTTATGTTATCAGAAACAAGATGAGTAAATATCTATCTATACATTCATATATTCTCTGATACATGTTTTTCATAAAACTGAAAGTAATGAATTAAAATTGTTTTTTGATGACAATAATTTAAAAAAAACAAGAAAAGCGGTCTACTAAGAATTTTTGTTTTGTTTTGCATTATGTACAAAGTTTTCAAATCTGTAAATTATTCATAGCAGCACCAAATACTGAATTGTATATGTTGAGGCATATTTAAATGTTCATTTATATGTGTCTAATTTGCATATGCCTGTATACTAGATTTTTAATTCGTATGCACTTCTAGGCTAGGTTTTCAATTTGTGTGTCTTTATAAACAAGGAAATATAAGTAAGAGTTATCAGCATGAAAAACTCAGTTGGCAAATGAAATTGGATTTTGCGTTGAAGCTACTTGCATGCACTTTTTATTAATACTTGTAGGCAAGGCATGAATCCACTTTTCCCTGCACTCTATCTCATTGCCAAATATCTTCAGTAAATGTCTCTCCACTGGTATGCTTTAATTGACTTAGAAGTGAGTGGGTAAATGAGAAATTGGGTAAACCACTTTCCCATATCTACCCTTCAGGTAGTAGCAGTAAATATTTACTATGCTCATAGTCAGCTTTGAAATTTATGCAATTGTGTGATATATATATATATATATATAGATATATATATATATAAGAGCTCAATGTATTTATTATTACAGAGCAAATAATTAGTACACAATAAAATCCAAAATTACCTCATATGGCTTATTTCAAACGATGAAAACTTTGTCAGTCTTAGTCTATACTGGGGTTGAATAAGACTGACGAAGATCTTAAAAAGATATATATTAATTATTGGACTTTTTTCTTACATTTTTGTTAAAAAAAATTTAATATTTTCTTTTGTAAAATGTTTTTATTAATTTTATTTATTTCCTGCTACAACAAATAGATCTTTTTCCACCTGTACTTTTTCTTAGTCATAATTTAATCTCATGATGGAGTATTTTTCATTATTCCTTTTCTCTTCATTTAACTGCTGCTTTTTATTACAATGTACTTGGTCGAATCTGCTCTGTCTCTCTAAGTATGTAAGACATTTTTAAAGCAAGCGTATTATATTTTTAATCACTATTGCAAAAATGATACAATTTTTATTAATGTACAAGTTATTTCCTGGATGCTGGGTTTTTTCATAATTTTTATAAAAATATATTTTGTATTCACACACACACACACACACAAGTTGCGATGGATAAATTGTCGTGTAACCCCCCCCCCCCAATCACTGACATCTCATTTTATCAGATATATTTACCAAAATTACACAAAAATATCTTGAAATACTAAAGAGTAAATTTATTCAATAAAATCACCATTGGCTTTAACCACACTCTCCAGACGGCTTCGGGATCTCCTGCAACTCTTCTGGATGGCCTCTTTGTTTAAGTTGGTGAATAATCCATGCCTTCAGTTCATTTTTGATGTTACAAGGGGTTTTGTTGATCTCTTGCTCAAGTGTACCTCACACACAATAATCAAGGGGGTTACAGTTTAGGGAGTTATGTTGCCAGATGTAAGGAGTGATATGATTGCAGAAATTGTCTGACACCCATGACTGGGTTCTCCTGCATGGTACAGAATTCTGTTGCTAGACATAAGGTATTCCAGCAGCCAGGGCAGCACGATCTCTTCAAGGCACCTGATGTAGGCCTCCGTGTTGTTGTGAGTTCTTTTTTATCAGAACGATCAGAGTGAGTTTTCTGAATTGCTGTACCTTTGTAACCGCCATTAGACTCATTCAACCCTTTCCAAATCCTCTGTACTGTTCTCAGATTGACACCCAAACACTCTGAAATATTCGTATTGGAGTTTCTGCTGTGAATGCGAAACGGTACAGCATGCTGTTTCCAAATTTTTGGTGGAGTGAATTGTGTCATGGTACTTTTTTTTTTTTTTTTCTCAGATGGTGCCCAACTGACCCTTCTATACTGTGCAGTCAACAAGATCAAAAACAACGTGCATATGTGAAATTAAAAATATAAAATGGCGACAATTTACCCATCGCACCCTTCATATATGGGGTTTGTGTGGTCAGACATGATTTAAAAAAAAAAGATTAAGTCAGAATTCAGTATATTCAGTGTTCCCTATCAGTACATAATTATAACCAATGTTCACATTTATATCTCCTTCTGCACTCCTACAAATATATAATTCTGTCAATAAGAATATTAATTTAATCGTATGAAGTCCTAGAGGATGAAATGAGTTACACAGAATTTTTCCACCTTATATTGAGTAACTAAATGCCATATATATATATATATATATATATATATATATATATATATATATATATAATAGTCAATGACAAAATTATTCGTACAACCATCAATTTTGAATATTTTTATCCATTTCTCAGAATCTAATGCCCGTATGATGTCAGGTTTTTTATATGTTAATAAGCACAAAAAAAAAAAAAGGAAAATAAAACTCAATTTTCAGAACAATAGGTTAAATACAACAAATTTGACAGGCAAATTCTGCAAAATAGGAAAAGACAAAATTATTCATACAGTATGAAAAATAGAAAAAATTGAACAATTTTCACAATATTAATAGTCAATAGGTTGGCTTCTCATCTTTATGATTTGCTGCAATTGTTTTTTAAAGTTTTTGATGAGATTTGAAGAAGTCTTTTCTGGTATTTTCATCCATTCTTCAATGTTTATACATTCAAATTCTTGAAGGGTTTTGGTGACCGACCTTTTATTTGAACTTCCAATTTTTCTTTTTGTAAAGTCATGCAGTTACTGATTTAGACATATATTTGGGATCATTATCTTACTGGAAAGTAAATTGTCAACTTAGATGAAGATTTTGCACTGATAGTTGTAGATTTTCATCCATAATTTTGATATAGTCTGCAGATTTAAGTCTTCATCTAATTGCAATTAATTGTCTAGTCCTCCTTGAGCTAAAACAACCCCAAAACATCATCGAGCTGCTGCCATGTTTTAATGTTGTCGCTGTGTTCTTTGGGAACATGCAAAAAACCTGGCATTAGATTATGAGAAATGGATAAAAATATTCAAAATTGATGGGTGCACGAATAATTTTGTCATTGACTGCATATTAGAGATAGGTGGTTTAACCAAAAAATCAACTTTTTTTGGTTTCATCTTCACACTGTGAAATATGAAATCGAAATTGTTCAGTTTAGTGCTATCACTACTGAGTGGCCATATCCAAAGAAACACTATTGAAAAAGACTTTCAGATGTTAATAAAATTAAATTTTATCAACTTTTACTCCATTGTAAGTGAAAAAGATTGAACAAAAATGTGTTTCAAACATTTAATTGACTATTTTTAGGAAAGAAATGTGAAATCTATTTGTTTACAAAAGAAATGAAGAAGAAAAAAAAGGAAATATGACAGATATGACACTTGGAAGTTTTCAAACAGAAAAAAGGATAATACGACATGATGTCTAAAATCTATTTGTCAGATTGTTTTCTAGTAAGCCAGTATCACGAAATAAAGTTGTTGTAAACAAGAAAAATGAATGAAGATTTTTTTTATAAATAAATTTGTTTTTTTATCTAGGAAATGCATCTAAATTAAATATTAAGAATAATTAGATATCGACTGGAAATGCTCTCATTACACAAAAAAAATGAATGGCTCACTTAGAAAGCAAAAATACTAAATTAAAAACCGTAGTGGGGGGGAAACATAAATTGCCAAAGTTTTGTTGGTTTTGTTTTGGATACCAGGAGGGTGTGAACCAACAATTGGGATTTCTTTTCTTTCTTGGTTTAATTACCAAGTCCCTTCAGAACTGAGGCAATAGCTCTCACAGATTTTATTATTTATATAATTACCATAACATCTTGGAAAGATAGTGGAGTGGTTTCCCATTGCCTTTTCTATAGTTGTTGAATTCTGAGTTTTCCCTCTAGACTGGCTGCTAATGAAGGCTGGAGAACTAAGTCTACCCTATTATTTAACCTATACATGAGAGAAGAAAGAATTGGAGTCATGTCTTTCCACAATGTATTTGAATAAATGGGAATGCAGCAGACTAGTATGGAACTTGAACTCTTGGTGTCAATTCCACTGTCTGTGCCAATAACTGTTATGATACTTGCGCATTTAGTAACTCAGTAAATAGAACAAAATCAACAATAAAACTTTTAACTAGGTGTTTAAGGCAATAACAACATAAAAATAAAATTAAAATTAAATATTAAAACCTTATCTTAAAATAAAATCTCAAACTCTTTTTATCTCTCCAACTTTTTGGTTTTCATTTTCTTATGTGTTTTAATAGCTGTTTGCATGCAACAGTGGCCCCACACTGGGAAAGCACTTTGGCTGGTGGGCAAATTAGATGAGGATAGTTGACAGGTCCAAATCCTTCATAATTTTAGGTCTATCAGCCTTATTTCATGTGAAGATTGATTCCCAGCAGAGTGGGTGGATGAGATCTACAGATTCAACAGCAATAAAGGTGGTGAACAAGCGCTGTAAAATGCATCAGAGTGTGACTGTGACACGTACAAGTCTTGGTCATTTATTGCAGCCTTGAAATCTCTGATTGTCACAATTTCTCATGCTTCTGGTTAAAAACTCTATAAGCCAAGAGTGGGATTAGCCTAGTGCAACAGTTTTCCCACAATAAATTCTGGTTTGAAAATTAATCTGGATTCATTGCAAGACAACTATCATGATCATGTGTTTTGTCCATAAATAATTGTTTTCAATTTTGGATTGTGCTATTTCCAACCATAACTAGACAATTATTGTATTATAAACAATTTGAAGAAAATCCCAACTCAGTAGTATCTCTTCATCTAGTATAACATTTTCTCATAGTAACATTGTAACCCATAAAACCATAAGGTTTCTAAAGAAATTCATGTATAAATTTATGAACAATTTAAACATATTAAAAAATCTGTGCAATTCTTGCAGGTGTTCTGGCTTCACTTCGCTTCGATGGCAAAAGTGATGCCCAATTTATTCAAATAATTTTGTACTCTGCTGTTGGGTAATGGTTAACCGTATACTCTTGTATACCCTTACTATTATATCATGTTCAATCCTTACTGGGTACACAATACTTATGGCCTTGTACTAAAACTAAGCTATCTTAGTAAATATCTATTTAAATAAAATCCTAACTGATAATTAGAGAACAAGAAATCAGTTTTGAATTTAGAAAGTTTCAATTGCAGTAAAAATTCCTCTTGAGTTGCAGTTGTTTATATTCAAGTCCAGAGTGTTAACTACTCAAAAGAAATCTCTGAACCATTAATATCTTTTGCTAAGAACATCATCTTTGCCTATTGAAGATCATGTAGAGTCAGATAATTTACAATTGTAAGTAGTAGAAATATGATTCTACAGAAGGATGCTCAGAATAACAATAACAAAGTTTTAGAGAAAATTGAAACAAAAAGGATACTTATACTTAACATCAGAATGAGTTAGCTGAAATTTCTAGGGCATTTAATGAGGCAAGAGGGCTTGGAGAATTTGACACTCACAGAACAAATTGAAGGCAAGAGAGATAGAGGCAAACTTGTGTAAACAGATGACAAAATTTATTAAGAGCTACAAAGGACAGGAAATTGTGGGGAGCCATGATTGCCAATGTTCTGAAGGAACATGGCATATAGAAGATCGTTAGCTATTCACGTCTTCATTTATTTTTCTTTCATTAATTTTTTTTTTTTTTTTTACATCAAAGAACATTATTTTTAGATTGTGGTGCATTTTCGTTTGGTTTTAATATGGGATACTTACTTATATATTGAGATTCATGGGTGTAAACCTCTTAAAATATTGAATTTAGAAGTTTGTTACTGTTGCTTGTCTTAATGGGAACTGCTACTGTTGTAATACTATACATAATAGAATTTTAATTTCACTAACTGTTAAATACATTTCTCAGATAAACATTACATTTTAGGATTGTGCGTTTATACAAATATATATAAAAGACGCTTTTTGAAAAGAAAATTCTAAAGTTTAGTCATTTGGTCAGATTTTGGGAAGTGGGTCAGGTTGAGAACTTTTCAGCACTTCATTGTCCTTACACACACACACATTCTCTGTTGTTATTATATGTTATCTTGTATTTATTAAATGATACAATTCTAACACAAAATTTGGAAAACTTTTCCCTTTTCAGCAGAATGGTAAAGAAATTAAAATGTTTGAGGTGAAGAATACACACACACACACACACACACACACACACACACACACGTAAATATCTACACATAATCTATGTCTTTCCTGTGCATATATGCACACATTGCATGAAGTTAAAAAAATTAAGAGCCCTCTAAGAAAGAAATCTTGAATACATTTCCTTTTCTATTCTGATAGGAAAAGAATTAAAATATTTGATAAGAATAAATAAGTAATTCTCAATGCCAAAAAAGGTCCTAAAAATATATATAATATATATATATATATATATATATATATATATATATATATATATATATATATATATAAAACACTGCACAGTGAGTAACGGTAATAATAAAACAGTGCTCAATGTAAGTTAAAATTTATATTAAAAAGAATTATATTTGTTCAATTCTACTTAATTTCATGCACATATCAATCATATGATAAGAATATATATAAAACGCATTTCGTCCTCTAGAAGGACTTAATCTAATGAAGCATTATGTGTAATCTCGAGGATGCAAATCATTACACATAATTTTTTCACTTTTTCATTCAATTGCCTAATATTGTCCTGACTTATAGAAAGTTTTGTCATATTCTACTAATATATATATATATATATATAAGAAAAACTGTAAAAAGATTTTGTGTGATGTGTTTTGTGCCTTAGGACTTGATCAGTCTAGTTTTGTTTACAAACTTAGTCCAATGAAGTCCTAAGGGACAAAACGCATGACACAAAAATTTTTTTTACACTTTATCATATATCTTTCCTTCAAAACTGTTCTTCATATATAAAAAATTATATATCATTATCTCATACATACATATATATATATATATATATATATATATATATATATATATACACACACACACACACACACACACACACACACACACACACACTAACAACATTTTTACTTCTGTTTATAAATTCTTGTTGTAATATAAAATCCTTACATTTATTTTAATAATGTTCATCAGAGGATGAAATGCATCGTTAAAGAAAGGTTTTCCTTTGTCATTGTGTGTGAATACTTTAAAAATCAGAAGGTCAGTTGAATCCACTACCTTGGTATCAACCTTACAGTATCCTTGGGTATTTTTTATCAAATGACCACCTAACACTTTTTTTTTATTTAAAAAAAAAAACTAATGAACACTACATAATTATTTTCAAAAATAAATAGACAAACACACAATGTTTAGAAAGGGAGGAAGAGGATATGAAGAAGAAGAAAGAGAAGAAAAGCAGGTGTATTGTAAATGCATTGTTGGGGTGGTTAAATAACTTTTTTTTATCCAGCCTCATATGCACTTATGAAAAATTTTCTGATCTGTAAGCAAGTACTTAAGACTTTGGATTCCTGGTTTAAAAGGTTCTTTGTATCTGGAAATGTCATAATTGCTAATTTTTCCTGATGTTGCAGAGGTTGCAAATATTGTTGTGATTGTTGCCTTGCCTTTTTAAAAATTTTCCACCTTACAAACAGATCCCTGTTGTTTTTTTTCTTTTAAATTCCACACATGGTTAGCTAGTTTGGTAGAGTGTCTAAGATTTGCTAGCTTAAATGACGAACTGTGGTTGTACCATCTATGTTTAAAAGTACCTTCCGTACGAAGTTAGTAGATTCAACTAACCTCCTGATTTTTAAAGTTAAAAGCACACTCAGCAAGTTCAGCTATTGATTAGGAGCAAAAGAAA
Source organism: Acanthosepion esculentum (assembly GCA_964036315.1). Classification (NCBI taxonomy): domain Eukaryota; kingdom Metazoa; phylum Mollusca; class Cephalopoda; order Sepiida; family Sepiidae; genus Acanthosepion; species Acanthosepion esculentum. The sequence continues at coordinate 80,608,943 of OZ038487.1, read as the reverse complement.
ATATGAGACCAATGGAGGAGAGTGCTTATTTTGAAGGCTTATTAGTAGGAAGATTTTGAATTGTAGATGAAATTATGACATTGATTATAAAGATATTGTGATTTTATTCAAGAGAATCATGTTGAAGGCATAGATTAAAATCCCACTGTAATTATCTTGTTCAATTGAAGCAGAAAAATACCTTGAAATTAGTGTTAGTATTTTTATAGTGGATTTAATTTATTATTATTTAGTCTGATTTTTACATTGAAGATGATGTAAGCCTACAGTTGGTGTCCCCACTTAGTCCTTTACTGACTAGAAAACTCACCCTATGTTGTGATTTTTTTATGAATAGCATCTGTGTGCACAAAAACTGGGAAAGGTCTGATGTATGTTCACAAAGAAATGAAAGGTGAAAGAATGTAATGGTGAAATGAAAACTCAAATCCTGTTTCCAATATATTTGCTTACTTATTCAGTTATAACTCTGTTGGGGTTGGGTGAGTGTTTTGGCTGCTGAGGAAGATAACAAACCAGATTTTCCAAAGAACTCCAAATCTATATCTCTCTCTTTAACTGTCTATCTCCTGTCACTGTAATTACTGCCTCTGCCCATCTCCATGCAGCTTATTGACTTTACCTCTCTTCATCTCCAGTGATTACTTGCCATTCATCAAAAGGTGAATCCAAAAAATGTCAATCTATGACTCTGCTTATATAAGTCTATGACTGGAATCTCCTAATTTCCAGCCAAATGGCACTTGAACCAGAAGGTTTTCATTCATTCATTTATTTACTCCACTTCCCTTCAGCCAATAGGTGGCTACTTTCAGGCTCTCATATCTAGTGTTTATTGTCTATGCGGTCACAAAACCTAACCCAGATAAAATCATTTGTGGGCTTTATAAGCTATGTCCAGGTTCATTGTGTCTCTTTGAAACATCTGAAGTATCTGTTAATTTTGCAAAAATTATTATATATCATAGAGATTGAAACATTGTCAGAAAAATCAAATCACAAAGATGAGTATGTGATAAAATACATGTATGGTAAACTAGCACAATGCAAAAGGTGTCAAGTACCCAGTAATGAATGTGTAAGTAACTAGAAGGTTAACTGGTGTAGTAGGGGTAACTTGCCCAAAAGAGATGACAAGCAATATAGTTCAAACTGACTGTAGTGTTTTTGATTCTTACTTGATAGCCTACAAATGGGGTCTTGTACTAAACTGAGCTTCATTTAGGAAATATCTAATTTATATTTTCTAAATCTGCTTTTTCGTTTCTTTGTTGCTTTTCAAATATAATTTCTTCTGCTTAATCCTGGAGTCACAAATGGGGCATCAATTGAATCATCTTAAATATTTATTTAAAACATAAAAATGTTTTATAGCATTCACCAGATGCCATATTCACTTAAAGAAGGCTGGAGAATTGACCTGTCAGACCAACAAAGATAAACATACTCATCTGAGTAAGCTATGATGATGCTACATATCTGAACCAGATTGATGTACTATCAAAAACAAAACAAAAAAACTCAAGAAATGCTAATTTATTCTAATTAAATTTCCTTCTCCCTGCTGTACCTTGTGGGATATAATTGGTCTGTTTTTGATGATCAGGTGCTCAAAGTGTCATCTAATATAATTATAAAATAGCAACTCTTTTTGTTTGAGGATCTGAGCAATCACAACAATGAGGTCATATGAACCTTGTCTGGTCATCAGAATACTTTGGATTATTTTCTGTATACACTTGTAAGTTACAGAAAGTTTGTTAGATGGGGCTAGTTTTGAAAAGTGCTACTAAATTTTGAATTTCTCTATTTGTGACATTGTAGACTGCTTTGAAATAAGTTGGATTAACTTGTGCTGTTAATGAGAAGAAAATCAATTCAGATTTTTTTTTGTTATATATACACTGAAGATCACCCAATAAAAGGGTCAAGAGCCTCTCAAGGTAGACGGTTACTGAATGAGGTGTATGATATAAATGTAGGAGGAATGATAAGGTCAAATTGGTGGTTGATCTAAAAAATGAGCTACAGTTGTTAACAGGGGCAAAGAATGGCTTGTTAATTTTAATACCTCTTGAACAAAACTGCTCTCTATTAATCATCCGAGAGACCCTTTTCCGCTTTCCATCAGCATGGCTGATGCTAACCTTCAGGAGAGTAACTCTTGGGTTAGCATTCTTGGTTTAATGAAGTGGAAAGACTATAGTGAATCTATTGTTAGGTCAGCTGCTAAGAAAGATGGTTCACTGTGTTGTGCTAGACAGTTTTTCTCTCCAGAATCTGTCTTACATATCTATAAGTCTGCTATTTACCCAGGATGCAAATATTGTTGCCACCAATGGTCCATTACTCTTATTATTTATTGAGAGATTCTTGATAAAATCAAAGAAGAATCAGTAGTAATATTGGTCCTGACCTGGTGTCTTGACTCCAGTCACTTTCCCACTGTTGTAAAGTTGCTTCCCTGTGCCTTTTCTATTAATACTTTCATGATAATTGTGTGGATGAGCTCTTTGTTATGGTATCTAGATGTTATGAATTTAAGCAAAGTACTTGACTGGCAACAATGCCTCATCAATTTACAGTTTAGTTGGCTAGATGTAACCAAAAGTTCTATGCTAACAGTTTCTTTTCTTGCACTTCTCACTTGTAGTACTCTCTTCTGGCTCCATGCTTTCCAGCCAACCCGTGACTTGAAGCGGTTATAATTAAAATTTCAGGGTCTTGAAAATTAGATGAATTTGTAAATATGAAGACAATAGTTCATTCATTTAGAAAGAAAATCTATCAGCTAGCCAGATGGACAGAATTAAATGTTTTGTGTAGTGTACATAGAATGTCATCTCATAAACCTTGTAGGTCTTACGAGGGAACCATCATTTGAACTTTGTGGACTTGTACTACAGAATCACAAAGAAAGAACTGCACCAAACAACAGAAGCCATATCACTTGGGGACTTTCAACAGTAGCAACGACTAAAATGGATAGCACATGTAACTTAAAAAGAAAATAATGAATTCATTATTGTTACATTGATATTCCTCACTGCTTCAAGCAGAAATTTAAGAAGGAAGATCGATACTGGAAAGAGTGATAACAGTGGGCATGATAAACCGTTTTTTCCTGAAAAATTGTTATAATAGAAAGATTTCTAATTTCAACTCCTGCTATATATTTAGAGATCCTTGATAAAATCTAAAGAATCTGCAATGTCATTGGTCCTGACCTGGCATTTCTGCTTCAGTTATTTTCCCACTGCCGTAATGTAGCTTCCTTGAGCACTTTTATAAATACTTGGTGACGATCCTTTTACAGTTGAAATGTGTAGGTGTAAGTAGGTTCTATGCTAACAATCTTTAATCTCACTTCTTGCTTGTGGAACTCTCTTCGAGCTTCTTGCTTTCCAGTCAGCTTTGATTTAAATGCAATGTCAATCATTATCTTGTCTTTTTACTTTCTGTTCTTTTGTTGTTCTCTTTTCTTAATAATATTTTTCTTTCTCGTATTCTTTCACACCCACTGTATCTTAGTGATTTTATTGCCTTGCTTGGGGTGAAATTATTAAAACAAAAGTGACTATGACTGTTTCCATGTAAGGGAACAACTACTAATGTTACCATTATTGATATTGAAAGCAGACATTTTATAATATTGTTTGATAGCACTTTTGAGGCATCCCAAGTGACTGGGAATGGGATCTTGTACCCCTACTCACAATTCGTTGTTCGTGAACTAAACACAAACATGTTTTGTGATAGTGCCACATCTTTTTGACTCTGTCGCTGCTAAACTTAAGATTAGAAAAACAAACAACAAAATGCCTGTTCTAAATATTTATCTTTATTTGATGCTCTCTAATATTCTGAGATGAATAATTGTCATTTATTCCTTGAATTATTCAGACTGGTATTCTTGTTTTTGTTTTTGCCACATTATTTTAAATGGTGTGTTTTTCAGCTTTCCTCAGATCCCCATCTGGTAAACTCATCTATGAAAATATTAATGAGGAAGAAAAAGAAAACCAAAGGTGTTATTGAATGAACAGTCTGTTCAAAGAAGCAAGATACATTCATCATCTGAGACATTGTTAGAAGAAGAAAAAATAAAGATACTTATTCAAATAACTTGTTAAGAAAATCATTTATGAACATGAAAATTAAATAGGATGTTTTAAGAGCGCTACATTTGGTTTTAAGTGATTTTTGTTCCATTATTTTTTATTTTGAAGTAAACTTTAAATTTGCTTTTGAACCAAATATGTCTTGAGGTTATTTTTAACCAAATTTGTAAAATGATCTCTAGGTGGGGCAGTGTGAATGGAGATTGGATGTTCCAGGGGTTGGATATTGAGATTTTTTTTTAATAATTAAGTAGTCTGTCATTTCTGCAGGTAATTATTTTAGAAGTTTGCATTAATTTAAAACTTTTATTTACAGAAGTAATCTACTTGGACTATAACAATCACTTAATAGTATTTTTGACTTCAAAGTAATTTTGAAGCCTATAAAAATGATATATTAAGCAATTTTTATGCAATATAGCATCAGTTGAACACTAACATGACAATAAACTGAATTTGTTTTCCTTTTCTTGTTTTAAAAAAATTTAACCTCTCCACCTCATCATTTTTTTAATCCCTTGTTTCTCCTCTTAATAGGAAATTATGTTACTAATTCCATGAACTCTTCTTAAACAAGGAGTTGCATATGGACATAATCTTTTTGTACACTTGGGTAGGGAGGCTAGGCTAGGCTAGGCTAAGTGTTGCTGCTGGCCTTCTGAGCAGAGCAACATTAAAGAAAGGGCATACACATGGCTGTGAAAATAAAAAGAACCACTCATAAGTAGTAAAAGATGGGTTCACTAAGCATGCTTAACAAGGATGTTAAGTAGTATTAGTTTCTTTTAAAAAAGTTACTTAAAAAACAGTTCGTTTTTTATCTTGTCCTTTCACACTGCCTCCATTTTCATTTTTATAAATTCAGTTTCTTTCTCCTCCTTTTCACTTGCTTTACTCTGTCTCCCTCTTTTGCTTTTTTCTACCATCTCCTCTAGTTTGCTTTTCTCTTCTCTTTTCTTCTATTCCATCCCTTCTCCCTCTAATCTTTTCTCTTTCTTTCTACTCTTATTGTCTTATTCTTTCTTTTCTTTTTCTTCTACCCTCTTTTCAAAGCACCTCTCTCATTTTCCTCTGCATTCCTTCTCTCTGACTCTGAACTTCTTTTAAAATATTTCCCAAAGTTATTGAGAAAATTTGATGTAGTAAGAAAGCTTGTAAAAAAAAAAAAAAAAACATCAGAAGACTTATGTTACAAACTGGGCAGCAGGGTTTCATCTAGGTACTTCTACTTTTTCGCAGGAAAACAGCATAGTGTAATGAAAAAGGCCACAAAGTATTATCGTCAAAATTTTTGTTATTAAGATGAAAGACCAAAGTATTTTTTAATTATTTTTTGAAATTTTTTAATCCTTTCTAACACATTTGAAATTGTGGTTAAAAATCTTGTTTTGCTTATGTATTTGGGGTGGCATAATAATTATACATACTTTTTTGTGCACTTTTTTCCAGTAAAAACACATTGATTTTGAAATTCTTGCAAATAATTTAAACTTCCAGGATTTATTCACAAATCAATGAAATTATTTTTGAGATTTTTTGTTTTAGAAAATTTTAGTAAATATATATATATATATATATATTTTTTTTTTTTTTTTACATATGTTTCCTCCCACTTACTTAATTTAATGAAATTTCACAAAAGATCTATTTCCTGAATTTTTTTTATTAGTTAAAAGTAGGATTTCTTGGAGAATGTAAATCATCTAATTTTTTTTTCCTACTTTCACTATTCTAACTGAAAATCTGCTCTGAATTGTAAAATAATAAATGCAATAAAACCATGACATTATTTAATTAGAAAAGCTTTTAATTTCTTTTGTAAATAAGTTATATTAAGGATACTATTGTCTGAAGAAATATAATTTTTTGGATTAATAATAAATTTTTACAAGAATTTTTTTATTTTAAAAATTTTTTAATTATAATAATTTATAATAGTTCAAAAAACGTTTAAAATTAAGTAATTGCACTATTTCCTGGATGTGATATTGTAATTAAATGGAAATAAAATTTACGAATCCAAAATTGAAAAAAATTAATAAATGTCATTTAACTATTCTATTTTTTAAATAATTTTTTATTTTTTCCTCTTAATTGTTTCCATTTTCATCTCTGATAGCATATAATCATGTCATTATTATGAAAAGGTTACATTCTTGGATTGAAGAAAGTAGATAAATGTTTTTTAGCTAATGTTAATTAAAATTTATTAACTATTAATGATTAAACAATATTTTAATTATTATAAAAAAAATTATGTATCACTGTGTTAATTTTGTTGCTTACTTATCTTTATTTTAATTTCATCTGTTATTAAATTTTAAAATTAATTAAAGAAAATTTAATAATACATCAAATTTTTTTTATTTTCATAAAGCATCTTCAAATGTAACTAAAAGTCAATAAAATATTAGATAATTGCTGAAAATATGTTAATTTGTAAAAATTACTAGGTAGTTAAAAATGAAGAAATGTCTTCGCTTTGATTTTATAAATTTGTCAATTCTGGTCAGCCATACTAGCTGTCATCGCTTTATCACTCAATCGTTCATCAATAATTGCCTCAGATAAACAGGACCAATCATTAAAAAATTCTTGTATATTACTTTTTTTATGCTATAAGTAAGTAATATTTATTTCAAGTTAGATTAATTTAACTTTAAATTTGCTAATTTTATTCAAATAACATGTCACAAATATATATTTTATTTTAGGAAGGTTTATAAAACCAAAAATTTTGTTTTGTTTACTAATTTCTTAAAATTAAGAAAATGGTTCCTTTTAAGAAAAATTTGAAAAATCTAGCAAATATTTGACATTCCAATCTATATCTGAAATACACCATAATATTTTACTTACTAGAAATAATAAATTTAATCATTTAGCTTTCAATTAAAGCTAAAATGAAATCTTCAAGAATGATTTTTCATTTAAAAAAATTCATTTTGAACCTTAGGTATCAAAAATTTATGCCAAAAAAGTGGATGTACCTAATTGTGCTCTTTTCTCTCTTCTTTTACCAAACTCTCCTTTTTTTAATGAGAAAGAACCCTACCAACCTAAGTATATATTACATGTGTGTTTACTTGCTGCCAGATTCTTCTTTTTTGCCCAACATCTCTTTTTCTATTGTTTTAAGTTCTGCAAGCATTGAAACATCAACCATTAGCAAACAACAAATAATCTATAGAAATACACTCATCAGTGAAAGGAGCATCTTGAGAAATATCCGTGTACTTTCAGAAATTGGAAAATATTTTTGGTTTCAATGAAAGATCGTATTGATGTGAACAGTAGTTATTCAACAAGCTTTGCTGTATCTGGCACTTGGCCACAAATTGCTTTCACTATTTCAAGGTAGTCACCTTGGGTGATTTATCTATCATTTAGGTGAATCTTATTTTAAATTTCAATCAGTGTCTTCTTTTGAGTAAGGTACTAAGAGATAAAAAATAACAGAAACAAAGACAACAGTTGTGGACTGCTATGTGATGTCTACCTTACTATATGGCAGTGAATACTGGGCACATACATTTCTTACAGATAAAGAAAAGATTTGAAACAATTGAAGTAGGATTTTACCAATGAATGCTGAGAATACTGAGTAGATTATGTGAAAAACAATGAAAATCTAAGGAGAATAGTAACATCAAAGAAATTATTGACAACAATAAAATTTAAGAGGGTATATAAAGACAAATTATCGACAACAGGTGAAATTAAGGGGATATATAATAAGAAAAGAAGGCTTGGAGAATTTAACATCTACTTTCTACCTTTTTCAATTAGCACAGGTCATTTTTTGTGAAGAAAATCAGGACACACAAATATTTCCTATTTGATTAAATGCCAAATGTTTTAAATTTATTTTACCAAGTTGTGGCTCTTGAACTGTATGTTTTGCATTGACAGCAAAAGGAAAATGGATTGTTAGTGGTTAGGAATGAAGGAAAGCATTACTGGGAGAATAGAAAATAGCATTAAGCTGTACTAGTAGTGTTCATATTGAGCTTATATCAGTATATATTTATTATTATTTTTAATTGAGAAGTTACAAGAAGTACTTTATTAATTCTGTAAGGAGAGGACAGGACAGTGACCATATGATTGCAATAGTGATGATGCTGGTGTATACCAGCTAATATTATTATTAAAATAGAGAATGGGAAAGGACTTTTTTTTCAAGTTGAAGGATGAGGTTACCAAGATGCTATTTCTCCACAACTCCCACTCATGAGCAGAGATGTCCACTGTGTCAACACCTTGGGGACATGTCAACTGGTCAGGGTCAGGTAACTGATAAGCAAATCTGTGATGCTAAAGAGGATATTTAGATATTTCATCCTTAACATAAATTGTTCATACCATGAAAAACTGAATCATATGGCATAGCACAGATAATTATAACAAAAATGATTATTTGCTTCAGCATCTCAGGCTGTTTGTGTCAGATGTTAGTGTATACAGTACCTACTTTGAATCTGATAACACCTTACTTGTAATTAAAATTACAATAACAGCCAACAAAATAGTTCACTTTTGTCCATATGAACCATGAAAAAACCTATTTATAATATTCAAGCCCTTAAAAATGAAAAGGTAAATTTAGAATTCTGTAATAAACTTGAGTCGAAATTGATGTCCATACATCTTGATCAAAACAACATAGAGGAATCAAATAATTCTATCGTATCTTCATTAGCTGAAATGCATGAGACCATTCCATTACATAGAAGTGAAAAAAATTCACCCAAAGCATGACAATCCTGAGTTCAAAAAATTGTTACAAGAAAGAAACAGAAGAGGAAAAAGTGAAGAGGAAAATGCTAAACAATAAACAAAGAAAATAAGAAAAAACTACTTAACTATTTGAGAAACCAGTATTTCAAAAAACCTATTTTCCTGAAAAATTGTTTTAAGAGAAAGATCTTGTAAATTTCAACTGAAAGCAGTACTGGCTGCTCAGTCAAAGAATGCCACATGTTTCTTTGAGAAAATTTATATTATTATTATTACAGCCACAGTGAGGAGTTTGTACTGTAGTGATGTTAGTAAATTTTCAATTTACTAAGAATAATTTGGTTTGGTGCATGGCTAACACTAATGGAGCTCCCAGAGAAATTGATCTGTGTAACAAACTTGTTAACATAAACAGTAAATTCAACATGATACCATTTTTATTCAGTCTGTTTTAGCCAAATTTATAATGTTGAAATTGGCACATGTTTGATAAAGTACTCCTCATTTAATTTTGTATTTTCTGTGTGTGTGTGTAAATCATTGATTTTAATTTTTGTGTTCTGTTAATTAGTAGAGAGTGAGTTAAAAATGGGGGTTTACGTATTTTTTTGGTTCAACATCAATTGCATTTAAAAAAATATTTCAAGTCTATGTAACAGATTTGCACACATTATATTGATTATGTGGCTAACAGTAAAAAAAACATATTTTAAAAGGATATTGACTGATTTCTTTTGAGACAACATCTATTTTCGGGCATATTTACAAGAAATATCAGGTAGCTAACCATGATCAAAGGTACATTCTTGGAACTATTTAGCATGATTATCAATTTTTTCTTTTCCATTTCAGTTTTGCTCTCCATTTCTCTTTTTTCTCCCTTTCCTTGCCTTTCTCTTGTTTTCCCTTTTCTCACCTTCATTTTTTCTCCCTTTTCTCACCTTTCCCTTTTTCTTGCTTTCTTTATTTTTCTCCCTTTCATCGCTCTTCTGTTTTTCCTTTTTCTCACCTCTTCTTTTTTCACCATCCTCTTCTTCTTTTTTCACACCTTCCTCTTTCTTCTTCTTCTTCTTTTTTTTTTTTTTTTTTAAGCGTATCACCCCAAACAAGGCCGGTGGCCACTATCATGCATGGGGTTACAGAAGGGTTGGAGGAAGAGCAGATAGGAGTGGTAAAGGAAGGGATGTAGAAAAAGAGAAGGACGGAGGGTCGATCTCACCTTTTCCTCAACTTTCTTTTTTTTCTGCCTTCCCTCACCTTTCTACTTTTTCGCTCTCTTTCCTTTGCCTTTCTCTTCCTTTCCTCATCTTTCTTCTCTCATCACTCTCTTAATATCCAAACTTTTCTGGAGGCTAAGTTAACAGCAGTAAACCAGTCACTTTTTACCAATGATAATTTTCTATTTCTGACCACCCATAAAGAACATCATTTCAATATGATTTCATAATTTGTGTATAAAGAGAAAAAGTACAAATATATAAAATTGTAAAATCAATTTTTTGAAAAAAAAATTGCTTTTCAGAGTCAACTGAGAAAGTTTATGATGCCATTTTAAAAGTTTGAAATTCATGAGCAGTAAGAAAAAGGATACTAGCCAAAAAGTATCACTCCATATTGCATATTATTTTATTGGTTTGACATTTGATCACAGGTCAATAGAAAGCTGTTGTTGCCTTTGTGCTCATGTGCTATTTAACAAATCTTAAGAGAATATGTTGTACTTTTATTCAATACTTGACAATTCTGGATAGAAATGTTTGAAAACTACCCTTGTGCTACACTATTCTAGTAAGAATACGTTGTCTTTAATCTATTATACAATACCCACAATAAACAAATATGTTTAGTTGGAAGTTGTGTTAGTGTGCTTATGCAATACTCAATAATTCTCGAAAGAAAATGTTCATGTAGAAGTTGCTAAGTTCTCTAATGCAATTGTCTTTGATACATGCAATATGTTTGCCTGAAATTTATCTCAGTGTGTGCTCCATGGTAATTCTGGAATATTCTTGAAAAAAACATTTCTGTAATATTTAATAAAAATCATATATTTCATTCTTGAAATTGTGTTGGGCAGAAGGGTTGATTGACTATCACAGAGTATATAATATTAAACAAGCAAAATAAAAATGAAACCGATAAAATTAAAAATGTGAACCTCCTTGCTTCTGAGGGCCATATAAATCAAGCAGAAAGTATCATGAAGCATTAAAAATGTGTTGGGAGGACAACGGAAGTAAGAAGGATTAAAAAAAAAAGAAAAAAAAAAAGAAGTCTGTCCTCAGTTACCTCCCTTACTTAGGAGAGATCAGTAAATGTTTTCTTATGTCACAAGTTTCTGATTTCTGCTATCCACCTCTCTCTCTCTTCATACTATCAGCTTTACTCCTATTCAGTATAGAGACAACCTTACCTTTAACACGCTACATTACTACTGCCATCAACATATGTAATACGTTAGGTTTTATTATGCAAGTCAATATTTGTTAGTATTAACTAAACAACAGAAAATTTTTTAGGATATATTTATATAATTATATTTTGTGAGTTTCACAAGCACTGTTCAGTATTCCCTCTGCAATCATCAAAGATCAGAAAAAGTTGTAACATAGCGTACTCCATACCATGATGCCAGGTGTTGGGCCTGTATGTCATGGGTGAATACACTCAGGAATATGTTGTTCCCAAGGTCTGTCATTCATGCTAGTGATCATCACTTGCATGAAGGCTGAACTTGCTCTTTTACCAGACTACTACAGAACACCATTCCTTCCACAAGTGAAATTCTTGCAACACCACTGGTGATAATCTTTGTGGTAGTACAACATTTTCTTTGGGCTTTAAAAAACAGACATTTTAAAAGTATATATAAGTATATACAAAAATAGATGAAAACAAAGGAAGAAGAAGAGCAAGGTAAGATTAAAAAAAAAAACAATGACTTACTATAAAGTGACGGATCAAAAACTAAACAAAAAAACAAACAAGAGCTAACCACTTAGTGCTCTTCAGAGCTAATAGATGACAAAAACAATCTTATGCATTATATGTTTTTGTCCTTGAATGGTTCTGAAGAGTGAGGAGTGATAGCTAGTTAGCTCTTTATTTTTTCATCCACCACTTTACAGTGAGTAATTTCTTTTCTCATTTTTGCTTATCTTTTCCCTTTGTTTTATATATTTTTGTATATATTTATATATACAGTGTAACCCGGATATAAGAGAGTTGTCGGGACCGGAGAAGAAGTCTCTTATATCCGGGGTTCTCTTATATCAGGGTTTGGTCTATTATATATACATTAACACAGGCTCTAATTTGGGACTAGAGAAACTCTCTCTTATATCCGGGTTACACTGTACTTTTAAAATGTCTACTTTTGTACCACTGTAGATATGCATATGGGTGTTGTGGCATAATCAGAAGTTTGACTAATGGTAGGTGTGTCTATAGATCTACTCTAAGTAAATGGTCCGTGTTAATATACTTGGTGCATTTACTGTGATCTATGCTGTAGATGCCATGTGGTCTGCTTACATCCTTACAATGTGCTGATCTTGGCATCCAGATCCTGTCTTTCATAGTTTTATCAAATTGCAATAACACTGTTTACCCTAGTATGATATTTTGTTAACAGATGGCATTACCCTCCTGGCTGTATCAACAACAAGTCACATCTACAATATGGCAGATATACATTTGTCATTCGAGGAACATAAGGTTATTGTAAAGTGGTATTTCAAATTTGAGAACATTGTTGAAGTCGAAAGACACTAGAAATATATATTTAGAACACATCCTCTAACATGTTTGACAATTTCATGGATTTGTAATAAGTTCAAAACACATGGTACTGTGTGTGATGTGCATTAAGAAAAATCCAGAAGACCACCTATAGCAGCAATTGCTGCTTCCTCAGTTATGGTGTTGGAACAGTTCACATGTTCACCACAGACAAGTCTACTGCACAATGTGTATGTGAAACAAAAGTAAGCAGTACAAGCATATGGTGTATTCTTAAAAGAGCGGAGTGGAATGTTTGCATCCCAAGATTATTGCATGCAATTACAAAAGACAATCTGGATTGAAGAATTCATTTTTGTGAGTGGTTTCAACACATGGTAAGTGAAGATGAAGAACTGGTAGGAAAGATTGAGTGGTCAGGTGAAGCACAATTTAAGCTAAATGGAACAGTGAACTTGCATAATTGTGTTTACTGGGCACTGGAAAATCCTCATGTGCATGTGGGCAAAGCAGTAAATTTACTAGGTGTCAATGTTTAGTGTGAAGAGTCATCTAGAGGTTGAATAGGACCATTTTTCTTTGAATGTACTGTTACTGGCCAAGCGTACCTAGACATACTATGTACATCCATATTACCTGTCATGTATGAAATTCATGGAAATGATGAATTTTTCTTTCAACAAGATAGTGCAAGACATATGAGCTTATCTGAATGAGAATTTGCAAAGACACTGGCTAGAACAAAGAGGTGTCAGTTGATCCCCCCCCCATGTTCTCCTGATTTAACACCTGCAGACTTTTATTTATGAGGGACCCTAAAGGATGTTGTGTACGACAGAAAACCGACTACATTGGTGTCCTTTAGACAAAAAATTGAAAATGCATTTGCAGCAATCCCACTGGCCACTTTGGCCAAGGTTGTCCAAGCACGGGTTTGCCATACAAATAATTGTTTGGAAATGCCACCATTTTGAACATCTCTTGTGATTGTAAAGTTCAAAAGTAACTTGTATAAATCTCATGATGTCTGAATAAATTTAGCATTACAATATTTATATAATTTTCTTGAAGTGTATATACATTTTTTTTGCAGACTCTGTATATACTAGCAAAATAGCATAGAATATAATTGAACCAGGTTAAAATTGGCATTGTCTATAAGGGTGTTACAATTTTCTTCCCATCAGTGTATACAAATACACATGGTGCGCATGCAAGCACGCACACATATACACATATACACACACGATTTGTACCACTGCTTAGTGCAAATATTTACAAATTCTATTACTACCACCAACTTCATCAGTATATATATATATATATATATATATATATATATATATGCATAGCACCATTATTCTCTTTTGAATAGTGTCAGCAGCATAATCATTGCCCACATCATTACAAAAAAATGTTTATACATTGATTTTTTTTTTGTTTTATATTGGTTTTGAAATTTGATCGAAAAGGAGTCACCATTGCATTTTCAAGTTTTCATTAGTTAGTTTCTATTTTTCTACATTTTTTTTCTTAACTAACTTTCTTTACTTTAGTTTTCACTTTCATGATTTTTCTCCCTTCCTGTTTTTCTCTCTCTTATCATGTCTCACTTCCTTCTATTCCCCTCATTTGAAATAGGCTTCTTTTGGTTGGTTGAAAGATGTAAACTTTCATGGGGGTGCGATACAGCATCTTTTATTGCAATTTATATGGTAATGTCCATCTCTCAGGGAAAAATAGTACCGGTTCACATGACACCCCCAGTGATGTGAGGGGAAAAACCCTTAACCGAGCATCATGCTTCTCCTTTAGCCATCATGGCAAAAAGTTGTCATGCAATCTGGCATTCTGACAAACTGCAAGGGAAAGTAGATTTATGCCTTTCCCTGGGATATTAAGGCAAAGTGAACATATCTTATTCAGAATCAGAACCCTGGGATTTATGTTTCCTTGCCCATTCACTTCTGCAAGTAATGTTAAAATTAAAACTGTAGAAAAGTTAATAAAATCAGTAGGGTGACAGTGAGTGGCTTCTATGAAACAATCTATCCTGTGGTCAAGTTCCTGAATTCACATATATGCACATACAAAGGAAAAGTTCTTCACCAGAACCACTTCCCAAAATATGACCACATATTATTTTTATTTTGTTTTACTAAAGGGCCAAAAATCAGCATCCTTTATGTAATTTTTTTAAAATGATATATGTAAAAGATGCAGGTGGAGTAGCATTTTTTTCTTTGAATAAATAACTGTTTTTAAGCGACATTAGAAACAATTGTTTCTTGTGTTGATTGATTTAGATATTTGATGTGTTAATTTTGTCCCTGTTTCTTTCTGTTCTTTTATCAGGATAAATTGAAACTCTCTATTGTTCTTTTGATTTGCTTGGCATCAGTTTACAGAAGGAAAATCCTGCTGTTACCAAACTCTTGGCTCTGATTGTATTAGCTCAAGAGCTTTTGCACTCTCAGACATTTGACCTAACCATTTTTTCCCTTACAAGAGGAGGAAGGAAAAGAGGAGGAAGGGACATTTGCCTTTGACATCTTCATTGATGAGTATCTTTGTTTGCTTAGCCAAGTGTGCTAAAATGCCAACAGCTGTTCGCAGTCGTGTAACCCTTGTACAGTTCCAAAGAAACTGTTGGTTGATTAAGAAACACAACGTTAAAGGGAAAAGGAGTTTACTTGCACTGCACCCTTTTTTCTGTCTTTTCATACTTCAGTTCAGTTCTGCACTCTTGTTACTCATTAATGAAACTTTGTTTTTTTTGTCTCAATTTACTGCTCACATTTCCCTTTTTCCTTCTTTCCTTTTTCTTTTTATTATTTTCTCTTTATCCTTTATCTTTCTTTTTTCTTTTCTTTTTCCTTTCTCTTTCCCTTTTCCCTTTCCATTTCCTTTTTCTTTCTCTTTTCCTTTTTCTTTCTCTTTTCCTTTTTCTTTCTCTTTTCCTTTTTCTTTCTCTTTTCCTTTTTCTTTCTCTTTTCCTTTTTCTTTCTCTTTTCCTTTTTCTTTCTCTTTTCCTTTTTCTTTCTCTTTTCCTTTTTCTTTCTCTTTCTCTTTTCCCTTTCCATTTCCTTTTTCTTTCTCTTTTCCTTTTTCTTTCTCTTTCCCTTTCCCTTTCCTTTTTCTTTCTCTTTTCCTTTTTCTTTCTCTTTTCCTTTCTCTTTTCCTTTTTCTTTCTCTTTTTCTTTCTCTTTTCCTTTTTCTTTCTCTTTTCCTTTTTCTTTCTCTTTTCCTTTTTCTTTCCCTTTTCCCTTTTTCTTTCTCTTTCCCTTTTTCTTTCTCTTTCCCTTTTCCCTTTTTCTTTCTCTTTCCCTTTTCCCTTTTTCTTTCTCTTTCCCTTTTCCCTTTTTCTTTCTCTTTCCCTTTTCCCTTTTTCTTTCTCTTTCCCTTTTCCCTTTTTCTTTCTCTTTCCCTTTTCCCTTTTTCTTTCTCTTTCCCTTTTCCCTTTTTCTTTCTCTTTCCCTTTTTCATTCTGTTTTCCTTTCTCTTCTTGCTATCATGCTTAGTACTGCTATCATTCATATTTTTCCTTTGGGTATTGTAATTTACACAAAATGTTCACTGTCTTGTTATTCAGTGGTGTAGAATATCTCCATTGTCTGAATATCCATTTCACTTCTTGGGGTTTAAATTGCACTAATTTTATTGAAAATTTAAAAATTTACAACCTCAGCTCTTTTATCTTCAGCCATCTCTTTAATTCCTATAATAACTGATTTTATGTTATGTTAAAGTTAAAATGTATTTTGCTTTACCTAAGTGAAAATTCACTTTAAGTTATCTACACGCATGTAAAAGACAATATGTATCTATGCGTGTGCCAATACAGTAGATAATAACACTATGGTGTTATTGATTATAACAAACTTGCTGTCACATAGCATTGGTTTTAAAAAAAAACAACAAATTCTGTTAAACCTAAGTGCAACTGTTGGTTTTGTCCTAAGGGGATCTTCAGGCAAGTTGGATTTTTATGATATACAAATATAGAAGAGATCACAATCACTTATCGGTTGTAGGCAGCAGAGCAGGTATTTGTTTGTATTCCTAAAGCTGGAATGTAATTCTGACTTTTTTTCTTCAGTTGTCTGTCTTGTTGGAAGAATTCTTTAATGCCCGACTTTTATTTCATGCATAATTCACACCTCTTGGATCTGGATTTACATGCAAACTCTTTCCTTAATATTTTCCATTCCACCTGCAGAATATTCCTGCTCTTGTTTTTCAACTCCCACAATTATGTTGAAAGTGTTATACTGTTGGCATATTAAATTACATCATTATTTACATTTGGGCTATTGTCCTCATTTTTGTACCTTCAGGTGTCTTTTGGTCCTGATAATCTTCAGGGTATATCAAACTGAACCATTTATTTAATCTATGGAGGTAGATTATTCTATTGCTGCTGTTCATGTCTTGAGATATTTTGTTTTTTAAATTATTTTTGCAACTGTGTATAGCATTTTCACTTTCATTTATTTTCCATTTCAGTTTCCAAAAGATAAGGATACCAAGGATAAGCTGGGTCCGAGTGACCGAGACAAGAGCAAAGAATCGGTCATCAGCAGTCGACCAGTTGTTACCTCAGCTTCAGTGGCCACAACCACTGTCACAGCAAGTACTTTGAGCACCACCACCCCAGCTAGTTCCTTGACTGGCACCAGTGTTAGCACCTCTCCAACCACAACTGCTGCCACCACCACAACTGCTTCTACCACTACTATCACTAGCAGTGTGGTCAGTAGTGTCCCACAAACCACTTCTGCGTCAACCAACACAATCATTAGTAGTGTTAGTTCATCTGTCACACCAAGCAATCTTACCAATCGGGCTGTAGTTAAGGGTACAAAGCTGCTTTCTAAGCAGCCAGAAGCACCCAAACCTTCAGCAGTGCCTGAAAATGGCATCACGAGTATCCCAAAATTTTATTTTCCCAATGGCCGTCCAGCCCCTGCAGAGGAGATTGAAGCCACCCTTCAGAATGTGGCAGCAGAGTTTTCTAAGGCAGAAGGAGGGAAAATATCAAAGCATAATATGCCTGTCATAGTTAAGGTAAGAACTGTTTGTTAATCATTACCCTGTAGAGACGTTTATTTTTTAATTTCAGTCTGAATTTCTGGAATGATGAGTGATCATTATTGATATTATTGAGTGATCATTATTGGTATTATTTACACACATACTATTGTCCTCATTGTTGTTATTACAACATTTCAGCTGTTGTGACCTCCAGCCTTCATCAGGTTATTGTCAATCTGGGTAACCTTCAGGGAATTTCAAACTGAATTTATTTTATTTAATTTACAGTAGTAGATTGTTCTCATTCTGCTATTCATGTCCAGAGATATCTCCTCTATTTTTTATTTGGTATTGCTCAGTTATTGCTCATCTCAAATTTACAAACATATTCTTTAATTCACTAGTCTGTTGGACAATTCTGAGTGGAGAGCTTGTTACCTTAAACCTCACCTTCCTGCTGATGAATGCTGCTACTTGTCCTGTTTAACTGCACACATGCTTCACTTTTTTTTACTACAGCTGCTGTTGAAGCTTTGCTGTCAGTTCACTTTATTTATTAATGACTCAAATATATTTACTTCTATACAAGGCCTATTAAAGAAGGTTCTCATAGCTTAGCATATGAGCAGATTCTTTCAGACTTCTATTCCTCTCTGCCCATTATTTTTACTTCATTCCACAGGGTTGTGGTCTGCTCTTTTCCCTCTTATTTTCTTAGTTCATTCAAAATAAGACTCAAGCAAGATCTAATTCTTAATATCAATTGATTATAAATAGACTTGTATGCTATCTATTGATCCAAGAAACATTTTAAGGTTATATATCCATGTATCATCATGCTTCATATCTGTATATTCATAGTATCTCTAACCCTTTCAGTTTTCCTATTATTTTACAAAAGGCAAGTTCTACTGTCAAAAGTTGCCTTACTACTCATGAATCCATTAATGATTCTTGGGATAGAAATTTTTTTGTCATTCATTGTTTATAAATAAGGTTCAGCACAAAACTTGAAAATATTGGAATATATTTGTTATAACCAATAGTTAGTTTGGTTTTTCCAAAGTCTGGATTTTGCAACAGTTACAGAGAAAAATAGCAGAAGAGAATTATTTTTCATAGTGAGTTTTAGCATATGTGAAGTTGTACTAAAAACAATAATAAGGAAAATTATCTTTTTCCTAAAGTGTATATAAATTTATAGATAAGCTCTTATTTAATAATGTAAATAATATTTCCTTTAATATTATAATATGTAAATCTTTAACGTATTGAAAAATTCACTATGGGATTTCTTTTATTCTAACTTATAGGCTGTTAAATCTGGTTTCTGTTTATTTTATGATTTCTATTCATCTCCATTCCATTCATAAAAAGGAAGCTCCACTCAGACAGCTTTTTCCTGAGGACTGCTATTCTGTAGAACAAATTCCCATGTCCATGCTTCCCTGAACACTATGAGCTTAACCTCATCAAGTTATGGTTCAATCACTGTCTATCCATTTTACTTCATAATCATCACTTCCTTCTATCTTCTCTCACATTCAGTAACCCCCAGGAGTTGCTTTTGAACCTTGTATTAAGTGAAACTTAGTTTTTTAAAAAAAATTCCTAGGGGAAAATTTCTTGTGTCTTGAATAGAAATTACTGTTGCTGTTAATAATTTAAGACAAGAACGCTGGACAACATTTAAGGATTGTTTAATGTAGGATATACTTGAAGGACACATTAAATGAAATATGATAAAAATATAAGAGTTAGTAAAAAATTAATACCTTTTCTTCTTTAACTTCAAAAGTTTTAATTGTACACAAAGCAAACAAAAATGAACACGAGTCTCATGTTCTTGAAACTATTTTCTCACTATATATAAATTTATGTACATTTACAAATCTATCCTGCATCTGTGCATTGAATATTGCTGCTATATCTGGTCTAGTGCTCTGGCTATATGTCTCGAGATTCTTGACAAAATTCAAAGAAGGGTCTGTAATATAATCGGTACTGACCTGGCATTTTGACTTCAGTCACTTCTCTACTGCTATGACGTGGCTTCCCACTGTCTTTTCTATAAATATTTTCATTGCAGTTGTTCTAATCAGCTCTCCTTCTTGATACCTCAACTGCATGAATTTAAGTTGACAACTAGATTGGCAACTAGGTCTTATTATTTTACTGTGTAAATAGCTAGATTTAGCTGTAAATTCTATTTCCATTAGATCAACTAACTTATCTACTTACTGTGCTTGCATTAAGTACTTCTTTTCTATAAACATTCACTAACTTGTAAATGTTTGCAGCATTTTCTACTTCCATAAACAGGGATTCTATAACAACACTTTGCTTTGTATATATGTTCAAAGGTAGTCATATTGAAAAAGAATTATGAATAGGAAGAGAAGGTAATTTTACAAAATTTTCTTCTGGATTTGTTGACATTTTTTAATTTGTAGCTTAATAAAAATAAAAAAAAACTGTAAATTTTAATTTTGAGTCAAAGGTACAAGTTTGGATGATTTTTGTTTTCTTCAGATAAGATGTCTGCTTTTTGTACAAGCAATTCTTAGCAGAGACATATAAACCTAAACATGACACACTTCAACACATTCACAAATTGATGCACATCAAAAAGTGAAACAGTATTTGAATTTGACTGAAGTTAGTGTTGAGATAAATTAGCTGGTTTTAAGATTTTTATGCTGTTTTGTATAAGCAAAAGAGATGATGATTGAAAACGTGCAATCAGCTCTTTTCATCATAATTTCCCCTTTGCACAGGAGATTGTATAATTTGCAATGAAAAGGGAAAAAATTTAATGATTTAATGACACTTTTTTGATATCATCATTTTCTCAGAAAGATTAATCCAGTGTCACAGGGCTGCCATTTGTCCTCTAAAAAATAAAATTTACTTGACATCAAAAGAAAGCCTCTGAAATGATTTTGAATTGGAATCCAAATGAAATAAATAAGTTTTCTTTTTATTCCTTCAAATATTATGAAAACAAATAATTCTTGATTCATTTCCACCCAGATGGTTTTCTGAATATGATGACTTTTAAAGAGTTTCTTTTTTTGTTTTTTTTTTCTTCTACATACGTGTAAAAAGCACATGAACTCATCAGCTGAATTCCCTCATCATCATGTTGGTAGCACCAAGCCTTTAGTTTGCTGGAGAGATGGGTTCTGTTGATAGATTCAAGCCCATCTAGTGCCACTTTCCGCACCTCAGTGCCAATCACTGGAATTTCATACAACCATCCAAGGCTCTTCACTGGCTTCTCTTTGACTGTCAGGATGATGTCACCCCCTGATGCAGAAGTGAATTTCTCCGACAGTGCCTCTGAGTAATGATAAGCTCTGGTGTTTCTTGGGCTTAGCTTTCATTCTCATGCAGCAGTTCATTGGCACTGACCTTGGACAGGATCAGAATGGTGATGCCATCCATGAATGCTGTGGAAGGAGGAAGGACCATTTGTTCCTTAATCACTCACTTTGCTGTGTTTGCTGCACCCTGTAATATGGGTTCCATGGACATAATGAAAAGAAGTGGTGAAATCACACACCCTATAATGATGCTGACCTTGAGGGCTTGCCACTTGGTTCTATAGTTACCAATGGGGAACTGCATGAACACAGCACTGAAATATTTCATTATAATTTTCCCAACCTTACTAGGGGAATTGAAAAATTCGAGGGACATTTGAATTAACTTACAAGGAACTGATCCATACACATTTGTGAGATCAAACCAAATTACATGAAGCTCAGTTTTATTTTGTTTGGTTGATAGGATTGAGTTCCAAGTCATGTTGAGAACGTTTTCTTTGGTTCTCAGCTCTAGAAATCACTAAGATCTTTTAATATCCTTAAAAAAGTCTTTATGGCCTACCCTCTCGTGAACTGGAGCTTCTTTGAGTTGGCACTTCACAAATCTTTGCTCTGCTCTCAGTTTACCCTTCTGAATCTGTCATCTATTTGATAGCTTCTCTTCTTTTGTATCCCGTCTTGCAGTCACCACACCAAACCTTGTGCACAACTCTGCAGAAAGATCTGATCTGCTGGCTAATGGGGCCCTTTAGATGGTAAATATTAATAAGGGTTCTTGATCAAGATTCAACCAAGTAGCTCTCTGATTGACTGCACCACTGGATTCTTGGAATTTCACCAGGATGCTGATGCTCAGCAATGGGATCCTGAAGACTGTGGGTGTAATCCAGATTCACATCCCATCATTCAACTTAGATTCTCCAATAGGGGAATTGTGTTGCCTGCATGAGCATGTTCTGTGGATATGTAAACCTTGCCACAATCACATATTGTAGCTGAAATCAAATGGAGAAGTGAGAAGTTATAAAAAAGTTTTGTTAGAGATAAGAGGCTTCAGTGTCAGAATTTCCAAGATGATAAATTATCTCTGGGAAGAGGATATATTCAATCAGTAAAACATCAAACTCAGTACACATGCTGAATTGCCTCACCCACAAGGCTGCATTTCCAAGAAGCACATCAAGAAGACAGGATTGAGGTTCACTATTCAGAAAGATATTGAGCTTAATGATAAAATTGATTGGATTACTTTCAAGCTACGATTATTTATGAGAGATTTGCAGGAAGGATTTTGTTAAGTGATATCATTATTTATGCCTTTGTTTTCATCAATGTGTCTGATGTTTGTTGATGTAACTCTCTTCAGGCCTTTATTGACATCTATGTTATTTTTGCTAGCTTCATAATTACTATGATGTGGACAATATTAGCCCTTTCTACAATCTTCAATTTCTACAATTTTACTTTGTGTTTTTTGACACTTCTGCGTGTAACATTTATTAAAGGCAATACTCAAACCCTGATTCATATGTTCTGCAGCTGCTTTGAAATCTTGGTAAATTTTTATTAATTCTTTTCTTTCTTTTTTTTCTAATTTCTTTTTTCAATTCCCTTCTGTTCAATTGCTATTTTTTTAATTTGCTTTTTAATTTTTCTTATTTCTAACTTCTCTATCTATCAATCTATATATGTGGTCTGGAATATTCCCTTTTCCTTATTTGCAACAACAAAATTTAGTATTCTTGTTTGGAGGGAGTTGGCTGTCTGGAACTGAAGTTACAGAATATTTACAGAATATTTTGCTGTTGTCATTTTCTAGAAAAGCCTCTGGTTTACTGGTTGGTTTTAAGGAACATGTGACACCAAGAGATCTCAGATCTCCAGCAGCTTCCTTGGTATTTTTGCTAACCCCAGCAGTACTGCAGCCCAAACATTTTCAAAACTACCTTGAATCTTCAATTCCTTTAGTTTTACTTCTTTAGGTTTGTTCCTAGTCTGCCAATTATTATGGGCACTACCCTGGCTTACATGTTAAACACTTCCTTCAATTCAAAGGTGAGATTTATTTTTTCTATCATAGTTCTAAACAAAAATGCTATTTCCTCCTGATATCCCTAAATGCTGCTTGAAAACCTCTCCCCAATGTCATCAATCCTTAAAACTTGACATTTTTTAAAATTTTCTTCTTTTGTGTTTCTTCAACATGTTGGTGATCATGGTTGTCCACTACTTCTTAATCTTTTGTAACATTTTTTTCCATTAGGCTCATTTAAACAGAAGAAAATAGATATTTAGTAAACTGGCTTTTGGGAGAAACAGGATATCACTCTACAACAGAGACTCTAGATATATACCAAACCTTACTTAACCTGGTACAAGGTCAAAATATTGTAGAATCCAATACCAATTGGGCTCACTAAAGATATCTTCTTTAACCTTTCTTGAACAAAACCAATTGATTCAAAGTATGACTGTTTTACTAATGATACAATTTTTACAGTTTATAGTATAACATTTGCCAGAATGAAAAGAAAACTACTTGGTAATACATTAAGATAGTTTAGTGGAGAAAACAGCATCACATACCTCATATATATATATATATATATATATATATATTAGGGGAAAGGAGTTTGCCAAAGAGAAAATAGTTGATATGTGACACATCTTGTCATATGTGACTTCATTGGACTAAGTTTCTGTTGATGCGATTAGATAGTCTCTCTTCATGTGTATGTGTATTTATGTATGTATGTATGTGTGTGTGTGTATATATATATATATATATATATATATATATTAATCAGTATCACCTCAAGCAAGGCAGTACAGCCATGGAGGAATTAGGAACAGAAACATTAGTAGTGAGTAGAAAAATAAAAGACCAATCAGAGCAATAGATAGCAATTGACATTGCATTTAAACTTTTGCAGATTTAAGTTGGCTGGACAACAAACTCTACAAAATCACACCCATCCTCAAAGAACGGATGGAAGCTAAAATTTCCAATAGGAAAATGTCAAGAAGAGAAGAAGTAGTAATGACTAGACTTCAAATAGGGCACACCACTATCACCCATTCACCCCTACTAAAAGGTGAAGAAGCCCCAATTTGCATTCCATGCCAGGAGCTCTACACAGTGAAACATTTACTAACAAGCTGCATAGATCCTGAACAAATACGATTAAGGTACTATAAAGAAAACAATCTGAAAGACATCTTCAACAAAACTGAGCCAAATGACCTTTTAGAATTTCTAAAAGCAACAAAATTTATATAACAAAATATAGCTGGAAAAGAAGATAGCATATAATCATCATGCATTAAATCACAACACCTCTACTTATATCTCGAAAACAATAAACTCACAAAAGATCAACAAGCAGTAAACAAAAACCAAACAAATTCTTCAGCATTAAATAACCCAAAAGGGTTGATATGCTGGTAAAATAAACAACTAAATAAATAAATAAATAAAAGTTGGCTGAAAAGCATAGATGCCGGAAGGCAGTTTCACAGGCGAGAGGTGTGAGAAAAGAAACTGTCAGCACAGAAGTTACAGTTAGTTCTAGCTAGCTCAACTGTAAATTGGTGAGATCTCTCTGCCAATATAGTATTGCACTTAAATTCATCTAGTCTAGGTACCATAGCTGAGAGCTCATCTGAACAATTATCATGAAAGTATTTATGAAAAAGGCATAGAAAGGCAACCTTACAGCACTGAGCAAGTGATTGCAGCCAAGCTGCCAGATCAGGACCAATAATATTGCTAATTCTTCTTTGGATCTTATCAAGGAGCTCCAGGTTAACAACAGGGGCATTGGACCATATATGGTAGCAATATTTTAAGTATGGGCAAATGGTAGACTTGCATGTAGATATGCAAGATAGGTTCTGGAAAGAAAAATTCTCTCACCTGGCACAGTGAACCAATATTTTTAGCAGCTGACCTAGCAATTGATTCAATATAGTCTTTCCACTTCATGTCAGCTGAGAACGTTAGCCCGTGGAGGTGCACTGAGTCACTTTCCTGTAGGATAGAATCAACCATGTTGATGGAAAGCAGAGAGGTATCTCACAGATGATTAATGGAGAGAAGTTTATTTTTTGATGCATTAAAATTGACAAGTCATCTTTTGTCCCAGTTAATGATGGTGTTGAGGTCGTTTTGTACACGAGTTTTGACCTTTGTTGGATTGATCAGCCTTACTACAGAGGCAGGAGTAGTGTCATCAGAATAGATGCCACTTAAAGCTGATGTCATTGGGACAGTTGTTAATGAAGATTAAAGTAGGACCAAGGATCGAGACCTGGGGGGACACCCGTGTTAGTATGAAAGGATGTAGATAAGTGGCCATTCAGAAATTCTTTAATTCAGGAATGAATGAATCAGTCCAAAAATGTACCTGAAGATGCTGTAACTTGTGGAGAAGAACCTGACAAAGGTTTTTGATGTCCAATGCTACAGCCCAGATGTCACCGTTTTTATCTCAAGCATGATAGACACTTTCTGCAATTATCATTAGTACGTCAGCAGTTGACCTGGAAAAACAAAGGCCATATTGCTTGTCTGAGAAAAGGCCCTGCAATGAGAGATGCTGAACCAATTCAGCATTTATGAGGGCCTCTAGGAGCTTTCCAAAAAGAGGTAGAAGGCTAATAGGCCAATAGTTGGATGAGTCGGACTTCTTAAAAACTGGAACAACAGACGATAACTTCCAGCAGCCAGGGACGTAGGAGGCAGCAAGGCATTATTATACAGAGAGAAAAGGAGCTCATTCAAGAGCACACATCTTAATGAATATTATAGGGGTACCATTGGGTTCACATGCTTTATGGGGATCAAGTTTAGAGATGATAGCAGAAACCATGGAAGGGGTTATATGCATATCACTCAACAGAGACTAAGTTCCAAGTGGGAGGTTAGGCAGGGATACTCCAGATGAGTCAAGAGTAGAGTTTGAGGAAAATTTATGAGCAAAGCATTCAGCTTTATTAGTAGAGGATGATATCACCTCAAATTGATTGAAGAGTTAGGAGAATAGAGACCTTGCAATTATTTAGTATCCTATTACAGAGCCATCTGTAATTATGAGTCAGTTTTTAGAGGCTATGTGGTGCGTCGTTCTCTCAGCAAACCAAAATTTAGCTCCTTTGAAGACTCTTACATTTGTTATGGGCAGTAGCAAATAGGCCCCTGCTATGACAAGAGCTGTCATGCTGGTATAGTGGTTTCTCTGTGCTGTGTCGGCCAAGCATGCTGGTATAAATCATGGAGAGGATTGCAGTTTCAATTGTTTTTTTAAGAAGGGATGAAAGTGTTCATGATGACTTTGACCTAAGAGAAAACTTCTATGGTTCAATTTTTAATTGGGTGGTTGAAGATATCAGTTTAAGGAGTGTCATGAAGAAAAACCATAGAATGAGTCCCAATCAGCATGCTGCTAACGGAAAGTTTAATGGATGCTTGAAAGGAGAAATCAATAGCTACCACAGAGTGATCCAAGTTACCTAGAGGGCAGTATTGTGAAGCTTGGGAGAGGAGGTAAAAAATAGATCAAATAGAAAAGCAGGCTCCATTTGGTATGGGAAATGAGGGTGGAGGTCCATGATTTAGATAAGAGATTGGGCAATAGAAAAATTTAATATCTGTATACTGGCAACATTTGTATGTTTAGAAAGTTTCAGCCACATGTTGTGGTGAGCATTAAAGCCGACAAAGACATTTGCAGGTAGAAGGAGAGAAAAGTCTTTTCTATATTATCAGCTGTTACACCTAATATACTGCAGTCTTGAGAAGAGGGGGAATGATAAAAGAAAAAGAGATAGCTGATAGAATTTAGTAGTGAAAGACAGAGGCACATGAAAGAGTAGACAATGATCTTGAGAAATAATACTGTGGCCATCAGCAGATTAATGCACGTGTAAACAGCAAGGACATGCATGTGAATGCTGGAATCTTTTTGGCATAGAGGAATATACCCTGGAACCAAGAATTCATGGATCACAATGTAAAAAATCAGGTTGGTTTCATAAAAAGCAAAGATATCTGTCAATTGCTAGAGGAGGAAGGATCCTACACTATATACAGGAATTTGATATTATATATATATATAGTATTTTATATATATATATATATATATATATATATATAGTATTTTATATATATATATATATATATATATAGTATTTTATATATATATATATATATAGTATTTTATATATATATATATATATATATATATATATAGTATTTTATATATATATATATATATATATATAGTATTTTATATATATATATATATATATATATATATAGTATTTTATATATATATATATATATATAGTATTTTATATATATATATATATATATATAGTATTTTATATATATATATATATATATATATATATAGTATTTTATATATATATATAGTATTTTATATATATATATATATATATATAGTATTTTATATATATATATATATATATAGTATTTTATATATATATATATATATATATAGTATTTTATATATATATATATATATAGTATTATATATATATATATAGTATTTTATATATATATATAGTATTTTATATATATATATATATATAGTATTTTATATATATATATAGTATTTTATATATATATATATATATAGTATTTTATATATATATATAGTATTTTATATATATATATATATATATATAGTATTTTATATATATATATATATAGTATTTTATATATATATATATATATATATAGTATTTTATATATATATATATATATATATATATAGTATTTTATATATATATATATATATATATATATATATAGTATTTTATATATATATATATATAGTATTTTATATATATATATATATAGTATTTTATATATA